>CM040394.1:104490917-104558417 GCA_022702515.1 Ilyophis sp. 1 JC-2022
CAGGGGCCACATGTATAAACAGTGCAGTATAGACCAGGGGCCACATGTATAAACAGTGCAGTATAGACCAGGGGCCACATGTATAAACAGTGCAGTATAGACCAGGGGCCACATGTATAAACAGTGCAGTATAGACCAGGGGCCACATGTATAAACAGTGCAGTATAGACCAGGGGCCACATGTATAAACAGTGCAGTATAGACCAGGGGCCACATGTATAAACAGTGCAGTATAGACCAGGGGCCACATGTATAAACAGTGCAGTATAGACCAGGGGCCACATGTATAAACAGTGCTGAGCAGAAAAATGCCCTCAGAAAGCTGCGTAAGCGAGTTTCCACGCAGAAATTCAGATGTGTAAAATAAGAGAACCTGCGTACCTTGGCACACGCTGGACACCATACGTACGCAATGTTTGGAGTCGGTGTGATATGGCAACACCGTAACAGAAAGGCAGAGGGAGAAAATGCCCAATGTAACTTTGCGAAAGCAGATTTCTGACTTTCTTCCTGAGCATTTCTTTTCACACATTACTTTACTCAGAGTTTTATACGTGTGGCCCCAGGCGTCGTGACTTAACTGTGTTATCGGCTGATTTAACTGATCAAATAAGTACAGAGTAACAACAAAAACCAGCGAAACCTGCGGCCCTCCAGGACCAGAGATGAGTATCACTGTCAGAGGAGTAAATGTAGCCTAAAAAATCCAATTACATACAGAAGAGCATTATCAGAAAAGTGGAATATTCCTAAGTATATAAGCACAGGGTATAGGAATCATATTGCCCACAGATATATCTATAGGCTATAGGTGTTACCAACCTAACTTTGGGTTAGTGCTAAATCTCAGGGTTGGGGCTGTACCTGTGACCTGGTCCACCAGGATGCGGGAAGTGATGATTCGGCCGTACTGGGAGAACAGCTGTTCCATCTCCTTCTGGCTCATGGCCTTGGGCAAGCCGCTGACGTACAGGTTAGCGTCGCGGATGGAGGCGGAGCTAGGCCGGGCGTAGGACACCTGCAACGCGGTCGCACGTCAATCAGAGACTGTACACGGTGCAACCTCACAGGCGTATACAAATACATACACGCACATCAACTCCAAAATCTCGTTGAGCACTTGGAAAAGAGCTATATAAATAACATTTATTATTATTATTATTATTATTATTATTTTATGCATAATAATGATAATAATAAATCAATGTAACACTATAACATGGACTGACCTCATAAATTTGCGCTTGCACAAACTCAACGCGGTCATACACTCACGCTGAGTTAATACACGCATATCAATCGCACACCAGCATGGACGCTATATAACCCTATAAACGTACACTCACACATCAAAACGTACTCTATATAAGCTCATACATACACGCATAATACATACACACGTCAACAGAGAATCAACAGATATGTAAGCTCATGAACATACATACATTGCAATCTCAATACATTTACATATGGTCGCTCTGAATTTATTCAAACACAAAATGGCGGCTGTATTGGGAAGTGTGTTGCTGTAATATGTGTAGGCAGAGATGGGGGATTTACTCACCTTGATAGTTTTGGTTTGCAGTTTCAGTCCATTTAGGGTGTTGATGGCCTTTTCGGCGTCGTTGGGATCCACATAGTTTACAAAGCCGTAACCGAGGCTCTGACCTGAAGTGTGAGATGCAAGATATTACTGTCCTGCAGCTCGTCTGTGCATGGAGGACATCATAGGTACAGGTTGAAGATGCTGAGCACAGGTACAGTGTGTGCATGTGTGTGCGTACGTACACACAGTGCCGTAAAAAGGTTTTTGCCCCCTTCCTGATTTCCTCTATTGTTGTATATTTCTCGCACTGGATGTTTTCAGATCTTTAGACCAAATATAATATAGATTTTAGGGAACCTGAGTAAACAAATGACACATTTGTTTTTTACTTATTTCATTTATTTAATGAAGAAAAAATCCACCCGTTTCCGTTGTGTGAAAAAGTAATTGCCCCCTTACACTACAATCACTGCAGCCAATGTAGAATAAAGTAATCGTTTTAAATATTTGGTCGCATATTCTTTGCATGCCATGACTTCCTGATGTCTGTAACCCAACAATATCAAAATACTCTTGATATCTTGTTTTATGGTACTCCTACAAGTGATACTATAACCTCTCTGCATTTGAATGGATCACTTTAAGGGTTGTTTCTCCTGACAGTGTGTGTGTGCGTGTGCTTGTGTGCGGGTTTGTGCGCGCGCGTGCATGCGTGTGTGTGTGCGCGTGCATGCATGTACGTACGTGCGTGTGTGTGCGTGCATCTGGGTGTTTGTGTGTGTGTGTGTGTGTGTGTGCATCTGGGTGTTTGTGTGTGTGTGTGTGTGTGTGTGCGTGCGTGCGTGCGTGTGTGTGTGTGCATGCATGCATGTACGTACATGCGTGTGTGTGTGTGTGTGCGTGTACGTACGTGCGTGTGTGTGCGTGCATCTGGGTGTTTGTGTGTGTATATGTGCTTGTGTGTGCGTGCGTGCGTGCATGTTTGTGTGTGCATGCATGCATGTACGTACGTGCGTGTGTGTGTGCATCTGGGTGTTTGTGTGTGTGTGTGTATATGTGCTTGTGTGTGCGCGCACGTGTGTGTGTACCTGTGATCTTATCTCTGACCAGCTTGCAGGACTCTATGTCTCCTATGCTGCCGAACAGGCTCTTGAACTCCTCCTGGGTCATGCTCTGCGGCAGGTAGTTGACGATCAGGTTGGTTTTACTGTCGTCTGTGGGGTGGTTGCCCATAACAGGCCCGTTGGACAGACAGTTAGAAGCAGGACCATTAGACACCTGAGTCTCCATGGTGCTGATTATCTGCTGAAGAGAGCAGGGGAACTATCAGACACACTGTTACACCTGCACATTCATTCTCTCTCTCTCTCTCTCTCTTTTTCTTTCTCTCTGTCTTTTTTCTCTTTGCTTTGTATGGGAAAATGAGGTTTCATTAGCACCTCTCTCTCCTTCTCCCTCTCCCCAAATACTGGTAAAATATTGTTTGCGGAAGGTAAGATTCTCTACTCTAGTAGCCACTTTGGCTGTTAACCAATCACGTTCTGTTATATTGTAAAAGGCAATGTGGCTGGTAAAATGTTGAAAATGGCTGGTGATTCTTAGAATCCACAAGCCAGTTTGGTCAGTGTATGGGAAAAATTTATCTTTCTCCTTCTCTCTCTCTCTCTCTCTCTGTCTTTCTCTCACTCTCTCCTTCTCTCTCTCTCTCTCACTCTCTCTCTATCTCTATCTATCTCACTCTCTCACTTTCTCTCGCTCTCATCACATGCTCATGGTATTTATTTTAATTGCAACACTTTACAGAATGAGGAAAAGCAGCTAGGAAGAACCAAGATGAACTTCTACCCTAAAATCCTACAGCAACACAATCATATAGCCTCCACACACACACACACACACACACACACACACACACACACACGCAGAAGAGCAAGAACATAACGCGAGTAGTACAGTCACCCCTGAATATGTAGGGACCTCTGTACATCTACTTAAACAACAAAGTATTTTGTAAATTGCAATATAAAGGTTCTCTTGATTCAATGATTCTGCTGCATGTAAAATTTCAAAAAGCTTTCGACAGTCCTGATAACACACCACTACTTCAGCAGTAGTATTATAGACCACAGTCCTGATAACACACATCTACATCAGCAGTAGTATTATAGACCACAGTCCTGATAACACACATCTACATCAGCAGTAGTATTATAGACCACAGTCCTGATAACACACCACTACTTCAGCAGTAGTATTATAGACCACAATCCTGATAACACACATCTACATCAGCAGTAGTATTATAGACCACAGTCCTGATAACACACATCTACATCAGCAGTAGTATTATAGACCACAGTCCTGATAACACACATCTACATCAGCAGTAGTATTATAGACCACAGTCCTGATAACACACCACTACTTCAGCAGTAGTATTATAGACCACAATCCTGATAACACACATCTACATCAGCAGTAGTATTATAGACCACAGTCCTGATAACACACATCTACATCAGCAGTAGTATTATAGACCACAGTCCTGATAGCACACCACTACTTCAGCAGTAGTATTATAGACCACAATCCTGATAACACACATCTACATCAGCAGTAGTATTATAGACCACAGTCCTGATAACACACCTCTACTTCAGCAGTAGTATTATACACCACAGTCCTGATAACACACCTCTACTTCAGCAGTAGTATTATAGACCACAGTCCTGATAACACACCTCTACTTCAGCAGTAGTATTATAGACCACAGTCCTGATAACACACCTCTACTTCAGTAGTAGTATTATACACCACAGTCCTGATAACACACATCTACATCAGTAGTAGTATTATAGACCACAGTCCTGATAACACACATCTACATCAGTAGTAGTATTATAGACCACAATCCTGATAACACACATCTACATCAGCAGTAGTATTATAGACCACAGTCCTGATAACACACATCTACTTCAGCAGTAGTATTATAAACCACAGTCCTGATAACACACCTCTACTTCAAAAAAGGTAGAAGGATAACAAACAGGGATTTCACAGCAGAATCATAGGCCAGAATTATGGAGAAAGAAAAAGTCTACTTCAACTGTGATGCCACAGCCAGCAGTTATGATAACACTAGACTCTGAGCCCAGACATGATAACACTAGACTCTGAGCCCAGACATGATAACACTAGACTCTGAGCCCAGACATGATAACACTAGACTCTGAGCCCAGACATGATAACACTAGACTCTGAGCCCAGACATGATAACACTAGACTCTGAGCCCAGACATGATAACACTAGACTCTGAGCCCAGACATGATAACACTAGACTCTGAGCCCAGACATGATAACACTAGACTCTGAGCCCAGACATGATAACACTAGACTCTGAGCTCAGACGGTCAGATCTCAAGAGATGTGAAAATACTCTCGCCTTCCTGACTGCGAACAGCACTGACTGTAGAGATGAAAGGCAAACAAAGGACACATATACTAATGATAATTAATAATCTATTTTATGTATCTTGCACCTTTCAAGCATAGGGCGCAGAGTGCTTTCCAGAACATAAAAAAATAAGGTACAAATTACAGAACATGGGACACAATAAAACAGAAGCATAGAAGAAAAAAAAGAACAGCAAATAGCAATATATGAAATGACCATATGAAAACACAAAGAAATAAGCACAGGAGAAGTGAAACAAAGTAGAAAACAGTAAAAGAAAATGACAAAACGGCAACATTAAAACCCAGTGGTGAAAAAAAAAAAACGATAAAAAAGATATATGGCAAATAGCTATCAGTCATTATGGAAGGCGAGATTTAAAAAGTTGGATGTATCTGACACTCGCTGCCTTCACCTTGGGCCTGCCTTCGCTTAGTTGAGCTGATTGGTTGGAAATGATTGGCTGTAAGTCCTGTAAGTGTGTTGGGTTTATCGCTCTGAATTGCATTGCTTTCTGGTATAAGCCTAGAATGCGAGGCTTTGATGACACACATCTACTCCAGTGTCCAGTGGAGAACTGCCACAATATCATGTGCTGCGCTAAAAGGTTCTGTTTTCCTCAAGGTCATCTTATTTCTCTAAACGCGCTGAGTCGAATGCAAATGATTCCCCTTTTCAAACACTTTCCCATCACATAAATTATCCATCACATCAACCATTTGACTACACTCTGCTACACACCGGTTCAGATCATTTTGTTATAAAGTAAGAAATAAACGTATGCGCTTCTATCTGTAAAGGCAGCACATACTTTATGCTTAATCTGTTGGGCCAAGACAATATGCAGAATATTCTCTTTGATAGAGCACATTATTGTCTTCTAAATTTATGTTGAACCTTATTCCCAAGAAGCTGGGACAGGAAACAGCTGCATTTAGTCTACATGCTGACCATCTTTTCTAACAGACATTTAGCTGAGTCTGAATAAATTTGGATTAAATTAAACGAGGTCCTAGTTTAATCACACAAAAAGCCAATGCATAGCCCAAACGCAGTCTGTGCAAAGATAAAAAATAAAATGACGGAGGTTGCATCACTCAATAGTAAAATTTGTGAGATCAATGTTTGATCACAATGCATAATGTCTTCATACTGTCAAAATCTAACCAAATCTACTGGAAGGTTTCTGTTTGGTACTTATGTTTTCAAAATAAGCACAAAATCAAAAATCACATTGGCAAATCATAGTCATCCACGAGTCAATATTTACTGCTTTATTGACAGATTAATGTGAATATGGCGTGATAAAATGGATAAACATCTCGACAGCCTGAAGCACTGCATGAATTAGTATGCCATTGCAAATAATTAGTGACAATTAAATGACTGATTATGATGATTCAAGGACTGCAGTGGGATCAACTGCAATCGTTGTTCTACGGCAGGTCGTATTAGGAATTTGTGCCGCCATCCAGCTACCGAAAAACTGCATTACAAGCCATGAAACCCTGTAGGTCCCCTAAACTGTACAGACTCAAATAGTGAGAAGAATTTGGATGATGGTAAAAACTTTTATTACATATATTCTGTTATTCCAATTGATGCATGAGAGGATATCTCAAGTTTTCACTGTCTTGTGGTAGAGCTTCGAGATCGTAATGTGAACTATCTTACCTTCTTTAACTGATTTGTATACCACATGTACATGTTTTCTCCAAGTCTCTAATGTCCAATCATATTTGTAATATCCTCTGTCCATTTGTTAGAACAAAAACTCACATGCATCTCCACCGAAGTGTTTGCAAACATCTCAGCACTCAACCCAACAGGCCTCAGCACTCAACCCAGCATACATCAGCACTCAACCCAACACGCCTCAGCACTCAACCCAACATGCCTCAGCACTCAACCCAACACGCCTCAGCACTCAACCCAACACGC
Organism: Ilyophis sp. 1 JC-2022; assembly: GCA_022702515.1. NCBI lineage: Eukaryota > Metazoa > Chordata > Actinopteri > Anguilliformes > Synaphobranchidae > Ilyophis > Ilyophis sp. 1 JC-2022. The sequence continues at coordinate 104,497,863 of CM040394.1, forward strand.
CTCAGCACTCAACCCAACACGCCTCAGCACTCAACCCAGCATACCTCAGTACTCAACCCAACACACCTCAGCACTTAACCCAGCATACCTCAGCACTTAACCCAACACATCTCAGGAATGAACCCAACACGACTTAGCACTCAACTCAACACACCTCAGCACTCAACCCAACACACCTCAGCCCACATTCTGATCAGAAGTGCTTTCTGCTCTTTCCTCCACTAAAATATTAATGTTCTCTCTGTATATTTTGTGATGTTCATGTTTTTGTGGTGTTTTGGTGAAAGTTGTACAAAAAAGGCAAACAGATGAGTTTTAAAAATGTGAATCAGAATCAGGGAGAGGAAATTAGGGGGCATAATATGTGGATTTCATCAAATGTTTCACAGTTTTTATCGACTTTGTAGACAATATACGTATATTGTTATTTATTGTCGTCTTCCAGCAGCTAAAGTCATCTTATCAATTTCCGTCAATTGTCTGCGTATCCCCTCGTTATATCTAGAAAACAAGGAGTATGCGCTCTGAGCGCATTGATAAATCCACGCGCCCTTCTGCTGAATAAAGGTATTGACTTAGCTGAACAATAGAACCACCCGTTCCTCCTTCTCTCGCTCAGAGACAGGCAGCATTATGAATATTAATGAGATCGGTGGTGCTTTGTGTCGAAGCAGGCAGGCTGCAGGGCTTTACTCCAACGATGAATATTAAACCGTCCAACAATTTATTTTTTTATTAAGTCAGTTGGTATTATAATGTATAATAATAATAATAATAATAATAATAATAATAATAATAATAATAATAATAACAATTCGTTGTCGTAATTTGTGAAGCTCTGTTCATTTCGTTATTTCAAAATGTACAAAAATTATATTTGTCCCTTACAGAGCTAATGACCTTAGGAGATTTGCGACCGAGAAGCAAATGTAACGTTGTAGGCTATTCATACTAGGAACTGTTTATCCGTTTCAGTATGTAAACTAATTAGCTACATAAAATTAAAATATGCCCTAATAATAACGATTGTTTTTTCCCCCAATGATAACCATTGTTTTCACAACATTTTACAGAAATAATTCATACGATTAACCTCATTTGTGGTTGCTCACAACAAGCCGGGCAATACCAAGCCTACTGTCGTTGTCCTTGAATTGTGTAAGAGCATCGAGAAGGATATCTGACTCAACGGTTTTATTTGGCACTGCAGCGCGAGGCGTGCCTGCGGAGGACTGCGGAACACGCGTGCGTGATGCTGTTACGGCCTGCTGATTTTGCTCGACTTCAGAGAGGACATTCTAACAACGTAGCCTACCTAAATAACGGGTGGGTTAGCTTATTTGAGCTAATTATGCAATCTGTTGTATTTAAGTGCTCTGGTGAGCGGCAGTGGTAGAACCATAACACAACCAGTTCGCCCCTATCCCAATCACGTTCAGGTATCTAACCAAAAAGGTCCGTAGCCAACGGTGGGGCCAATTGCCGACTGGCATAATTTCCTGATGTAGTGAAGAAAGTAGCCTACAATTAATTTACACGAATCTTATCTTCGGTACTTATAGTTATTATATTTACACTTTTCATAAATGCAGCAGAGAAAACTAGGCTATTTATTTCAGTGCATCATCTGTCCTAAACTACGTGGGCTGCAGATAATATTTATATTAAATTATATCCCATTTAACATTTGGTTCCACAGTCCCAGATAATGAATTGGCCTATAGCGATGCTGGCACAGTCATTGTGAACTGGGTTAGGTGTATCGGCCTATACATGAATTAGCCTACTCTTATCTCCACAAAGCTGAACTTTTCTCTCATTACTTCTTAGATGGCACATCGAGCCAAAAGGAAGATCATTTTAGCCCATGGGGGAAAATAACATAATGAATAACGAACATTTTCCCATCAAGTAGGATTACAGATGTAGGCTACTTATTATATTACGATCTATTTTTGTATTAATCATTGCCGAATCTATTTACGAATAGACTATGTGTCTGTCTTCTATATTGTATTATATGGGTTTTATGGAAAAGTTTATTTAAAAATAGCCTATATGTTTATAACACCTGCCACATGCTTTTTATATATTTATAACTTCCTGTTATTTACTTGTGTTTATTGTCTTCTTCTTGCCTGCATTATAACACCGCAGGTACATTGCATCCTTGTCTCTAAGAGAGATGTTATAATGAAGGACAAAGTGGGGACACACCCAATCTGCCTCTGATGGGGACACACCCAATCTGCCTCCGACGAGGCCTCATGGTGAGCCTCGCGGCGCTCGTTCTATCCGGTGTTCTGTGGAGGTGTTGGTACGGAAACGGTAGCCCTGCTCCGCATGAGCGCGCGGGGGCTGCGGAAAGGTAGCCTACAAAACGGCCACCCGTCTCCATCCCTCCATCATCTCGTGGTCTGTTACATTTACAGGCCATTTTACAGCGAGAGCCCCGAGGAATTTTGGCTTTGCCTGATTCAATACAAGCCAATGGCTCGCTCGCGCTCTCTCTCTCTCTCTCTCTCTCTCTCTCTCTCTCTAGGAGGAGTGACTCGACCCTTTTCTCTTCCTCTCGATGGGCGCTGTGCCTCCAAGGCATCATGTTTTGTCTCAGAAATCCGTCTCGAACATCCTTCTGAGGCGCGAGGCGATGAAGAGCAGTCCTCCCCCATCTCTGCTCGACAGTACACCCCCCCCCCCCCCTCCTCCTCCTCCTCTCCACCCTGGGCGCTACTGCCTTTTCACATTTCAGCACTGAGGTTTTATTCCAGCGCAGTAGCCTTTATAGCACATGCTCAGCGAAAGACTAGGAGTTAGCGGTACAAAAAAAATGTGCCGATTTTTATTTGCAGATATATCCTAGGTCATAATAAAAGCACAGACAGAATCGAAGGACGCAACTAAGCCGCATCGCATCATAACCAACAACAGCACCGCGATATACTGATCTTAAATATCATCACTACGAACGACCTCAACTAGAGCAAAAAGAGTCATTGCTATATATCCATGGAATTGTGTTTTTTATTGTTGTGTGTGTCTATATATATATACTTGTGCGTGTGTGTAACATGATATGTTTGACACATGATTATATAATAAATCCATATAATTAAGACGCAAGTCACTTGATGCAAGTGACTGAATTATGGGCATCTGTTACAGCCCAAAACATGTACTGTAGGCGAAGAGCAAGTGAAAAGCTAAGAGAAAGAGATGCATACGTACTGTAACCATTCTTAATGGACCAGTATGGTGGAGATTTCGGTCCTTCGGTTGGCAGGTCTTGTTTCTTTCAGTGGCGATTGTTCATTTAAAAAAAAAAAAATTTTTTTTTAATTTGGCAACCAAATGTCCAAGTGAAAATTAAAACATTAAAAAACAGTCTTTTGAAGGGAATAGTCAGCCCTCAGATGGTGTGTGTTTTCTCAGAGAAGGGTGTTTTTTTTTTGTTGTTGAAGGTGGTGATGGAGGACAGCTTCCTCGCGCAGCAGTAGCAGCGTGGGCGAATCTTCAGGAGAAAGAATGCTAGTGTTTCCTCGGCAGGGCGTGTCCAGAGGACTCTGGTCCTGGTGTGTGTGTGTGTGTGCGTGTGCGTGCGTATGTGTGTGTGAGAGTGTGTGTGTGCGTGTGTGCGCTGCGCGGGATCCCCTGCGCCTCTCTCAGCCTCCTTCCTCCCTGTCTGTGCTGCAATGTTCTCCTTTTATGCTTCCTGCAAGGCTCTTCCTCTGATTGGCTAATTGTGCAGGGAGGGGAGTAGTGAGTAGTGACATGGCAGCTATTGCAGTGGATTCCTTCCTTCCTTGCATTGCCTTTAGGAGAAAGCACCATACCACGCATCACGACCACCTTTCTCCATATTTTACTCTCATCCCTTCTCTCTCTTACAAACACAGACATACACACACAAGTCATACGCACACAACACAGGCACACACTTGCACACACACACACAGTTGCACATGCATACATATTCAGAGACGCATATGTATACACTTGCAGATGCGCAGAGATAAATACTCGCATGCATACAGACACACACACAAACATTAAAATACATTCAAACACGCATGCAAGCAAGCATAATCATGAAATATGACAAATATATACAACTATAGTGATTATATTCAGTGGACCGATGAACGTGCATCTGTATTAATTTTATAGATGAATGCGTCGACTGGGTTCAGTAAAGAGGTCAACATGTTGATTGTGTTCACTGTAGCGATGAAAATGGAGGATGGTGATTGTGTTCACTGCAGAGATGAAGATGGTGATTGTGTTCACTGCAGATATGAAGGTGGTGATTGTGTTCACTGCAGAGATGAAGATGGTGATTGTGTTCACTGCAGAGATGAAGATGGTGATTGTGTTCACTGCAGAGATGAAGGTGGTGAGTGTGTTCACTGTAGAGAAGAAGATGAAGGTGGTGATTATGTTCACTGCAGAGATGAAGATGGTGATTGTGTTCACTGTAGAGGTGAAGGTGGTGAGTATCTTCACTGTACAGATGAAGATGATGATTGTGTTCACTGCATAGGTGAAGGTGGTGATTGTGTTCACTGCAGCGATGAAGATGGTGAGTGTGTTCACTGCAGAGATGAAGATGGTGATTGGGTTCACTGTAGAGGTGAAGGTGGTGAGTATCTTCACTGTACAGATGAAGATGATGATTGTGTTCACTGCATAGGTGAAGATGGTGATTGTGTTCACTGCAGCGATGAAGATGGTGAGTTTGTTCACTGCAGAGATGAAGATGGTGATTGGGTTCACTGCAGAGATGAAGATGGTGATTGTGTTCACTGTAGAGGTGAAGGTGGTGAGTATCTTCACTGTACAGATGAAGATGATGATTGTGTTCACTGCATAGGTGAAGGTGGTGATTGGGTTCACTGCATAGATGAAGGTGGTGATTGTGTTCACTGCAGAGATGAAGATGGTGATTGGGTTCACTGCATAGATGAAGGTGGTGATTGTGTTCACTGCAGAAATGAAGATGGTGATTGTGTTCACTGCAGAAATGAAGATGGTGATTGTGTTCACTGCAGTGATGAAGATGGTGATTCTGTTCACTGCATAGATGAAGGTGGTGATTGTGTTCACTGCACAGATGAAGGTGGTGATTGTGTTCACTGCAGAGATGGAGGTGCTGATTGTGTTCACTGCAGAGATGAAGGTGGTGAGTGTGTTCACTGTACAGATGAAGGTGGTGAGTGTGTTCACTGTACAGATGAAGGTGGTGATTGTGTTCACTGTAGAGAAGAAGATGAAGGTGGTGATTGTGTTCACTGCAGATATGAAGATGGTGATTGTGTTCATTGTACAGATGAAAGTGGTGAGTGCGTTCACTGCAGAGATGGAGGTGGTGATTGTGTTCACTGCATAAATGAAGGTGGTGATTGTGTTCACTGCAGAGATGAAGATGGTGATTGTGTTCACTGCCTAGATGAAGATGGTGATTGTGTTCACTGCATAGATGAAGGTGGTGATTGTGTTCACTGCAGAGATGAAGGTGGTGATTGTGTTCACTGCCTAGATGAAGATGGTGATTGTGTTCACTGCATAGATGAAGGTGGTGATTGTGTTCACTGCAGAGATGAAGATGGTGAGTGTGTTCACTGTAGAGAAGAAGATGAAGGTGTTGAGTGTGTTCAATGTAGAGAAGAAGATGAAGGTGGTGATTGTGTTCACTGCAGAGATGAAGATGGTGATTGTGTTCACTGCAGAGATGAAGGTGGTGATTGTGTTCACTGTACAGAAGAAGGTGGTGATTGTGTTCACTGGAGAGATGAAGATGGTGATTGTGTTCACTTTATTAATTAAGGTGCTGATTGTGTTCACTGCATAGATGAAGGTGGTGATTGTGTTCACTGCAGAGATGAAGATGGTGAGTGTGTTCACTGTAGAGAAGAAGATGAAGGTGTTGAGTGTGTTCAATGTAGAGAAGAAGATGAAGGTGGTGATTGTGTTCACTGCAGAGATGAAGATGGTGATTGTGTTCACTGTATTAATGAAGGTGGTGAGTGTGTTCACTGTACAGGTGAAAGTGGTGATTGTGTTCACTGTATTAATGAAAGTAGTGATTGTGTTCACTGCAGAGATGAAGGTGGTGTTTGTGTTCACTGTACAGATGAAGGTGGTGATTGTGTTCACTGTAGAGAAGAAGATGAATGTAGTGATTGTGTTCACTGCAGAGATAAAGCTGGTGATTGTGTTCACTGCAGAGATGAAGATGGTGATTGTGTTCACTGCCTAGATGAAGATGGTGATTGTGTTCACTGCATAGATGAAGGTGGTGATTGTTTTCACTGCAGAGATGAAGGTGGTGATTGTGTTCACTGCCTAGATGAAGATGGTGATTGTGTTCACTGCATAGATGAAGGTGGTGATTGTGTTCACTGCATAGATGAAGGTGGTGATTGTGGTCACTGCACAGATGAAGGTGGTGAGTGTGTTCACTGTACAGAAGAAGGTGGTGATTGTGTTCACTGGAGAGATGAAGATGGTGATTGTGTTCACTTTATTAATTAAGGTGCTGATTGTGTTCACTGCATAGATGAAGGTGGTGATTGTGTTCACTGTACAGATGAAGGTGGTGAGTGTGTTCACTGTACAGATGAAGGTGGTGATTGTGTTCACTGTAGAGAAGAAGATGAAGGTGGTGATTGTGTTCACTGCAGATATGAAGATGGTGATTGTGTTCATTGTACAGATGAAAGTGGTGAGTGCGTTCACTGCAGAGATGGAGGTGGTGATTGTGTTCACTGCATAAATGAAGGTGGTGATTGTGTTCACTGCAGAGATGAAGATGGTGATTGTGTTCACTGCCTAGATGAAGATGGTGATTGTGTTCACTGCATAGATGAAGGTGGTGATTGTGTTCACTGCAGAGATGAAGGTGGTGATTGTGTTCACTGCCTAGATGAAGATGGTGATTGTGTTCACTGCATAGATGAAGGTGGTGATTGTGTTCACTGCAGAGATGAAGATGGTGAGTGTGTTCACTGTAGAGAAGAAGATGAAGGTGTTGAGTGTGTTCAATGTAGAGAAGAAGATGAAGGTGGTGATTGTGTTCACTGCAGAGATGAAGATGGTGATTGTGTTCACTGTAGAGATGAAGGTGGTGAGTGTGTTCACTGTACAGAAGAAGGTGGTGATTGTGTTCACTGGAGAGATGAAAGTAGTGATTGTGTTCACTTTATTAATTAAGGTGCTGATTGTGTTCACTGCATAGATGAAGGTGGTGATTGTGTTCACTGCAGAGATGAAGATGGTGTGTTCAATGTAGAGAAGAAGATGAAGGTGGTGATTGTGTTCACTGCAGAGATGAAGATGGTGATTGTGTTCACTGTATTAATGAAGGTGGTGAGTGTGTTCACTGTACAGGTGAAAGTGGTGATTGTGTTCACTGTATTAATGAAAGTAGTGATTGTGTTCACTGCAGAGATGAAGTTGGTGTTTGTGTTCACTGTACAGATGAAGGTGGTGATTGTGTTCACTGTAGAGAAGAAGATGAATGTAGTGATTGTGTTCACTGCAGAGATAAAGCTGGTGATTGTGTTCACTGCAGAGATGAAGATGGTGATTGTGTTCACTGCCTAGATGAAGATGGTGATTGTGTTCACTGCATAGATGAAGGTGGTGATTGTGTTCACTGCACAGATGAAGGTGGTGATTGTGGTCACTGCAGAGATGAAGGTGGTGAGTGTGTTCACTGTACAGAAGAAGGTGGTGATTGTGTTCACTGGAGAGATGAAGATGGTGATTGTGTTCACTTTTTAAGGTGTGATTGTGTGTGTTCACTGCATGAAGGTGGGTGTGATTGTGTTCTGCAGAGATGAAGATGGTGAGTGTGTTCACTGTAGAGAAGAAGATGAAGGTGTTGAGTGTGTTCAATGTAGAGAAGAAGATGAAGGTGGTGATTGTGTTCACTGCAGAGATGAAGATGGTGATTGTGTTCACTGTATTAATGAAGGTGGTGAGTGTGTTCACTGTACAGGTGAAAGTGGTGATTGTGTTCACTGTATTAATGAAAGTAGTGATTGTGTTCACTGCAGAGATGAAGGTGGTGTTTGTGTTCACTGTACAGATGAAGGTGGTGATTGTGTTCACTGTAGAGAAGAAGATGAATGTAGTGATTGTGTTCACTGCAGAGATAAAGCTGGTGATTGGGTTCACTGAATAGATGAAGGTGGTGATTGGGTTCACTCCATAGATGAAGGTGGTGATTGTGTTCACTGTAGAGAAGAAGATGAAGATGGTGATTGTGTTCACTGCATAGATGAAGGTGGTGATTGTGTTCACTGCAGCGATGAAGTTGGTGATTGTGTTCACTGCAGAGATAAAGGTAGTGATTGTGTTCACTGTAGAGATGAAGGTAGTGATTGTGTTCACTGTACAGATGAAGATGGTGATTGTGTTCACTGTAGAGATGAAGGTAGTGATTGTGTTCACTGTAGAGAAGAAGATGAAGGTGGTGATTGTGTTCACTGTAGAGATGAAGGTAGTGATTGTGTTCACTGAACAGATGAAGATGGTGATTGTGTTCACTGCAGAGATAAAGATGAAGGTGGTGATTGTGTTCACTGAGATGAAGGTGTTGCGTGATGCATGTTGATCTTTCTGTTAGGCTTGGGGCGATTATTGCTCAATGTGGAAATGGGGCAGCAGCCATTTATCCCTTATATACTTGTGATCTATGTCCGGTTCTCTCTCATTTAATCTTTCTTTATTTTTTTATTTCTTTCTTGTTGCTCTCTCTCTCTTCTCACTTTCCCTTTTCCTATCCTTCTTCTTTTATTTGTCCCCATCCCGCCCTGCCCTGGTGCCAAAATATGAACCGTATATCTGCACCTCTCAATATATGAACCGTATAGCTGCACCTCTCAATATATGAACCATATAGCTGCACCTCTCAATATATGAACCGTATAGCTGCACCTCTCAATATATGAACCGTATAGCTGCACCTCTCAATATATGAACTGTATACCTGCACCTCTCAATATATGAACGTTACACAAGCACATCTCACATCGCAAAATGTTTTTTCTGAATACAACCCCATGCTTCCATTTCATAGATTTCCAGGAAAACACTTTAACATTAGTCTTTGACCAAGTGTCTAATCAATGCACAAAAAATATTTTTTTAATTCCAACCTGTATTTTTATTTAACCAAATTGGCACAACTGATGAATTGGCGACTGCTTCAAGCCTCCCTGGCTTTGTAAGTATTCAAGTGCTAATAACAGAGAAAGTATTTCTGCACTATTTAAGCCATCAAAGGTAAAGTGTATTAATTTTGACAATAACTTTTATTGTAATTATTGAGGTAGTTACCCTAATGCTCGCATGTCTAAATATAATGGCTAAAGTGATATTGAAGTATTCCAGTGATGGGAAGAGTTATCTCTCGTGTCCCTTTCACGTCTTCATTTGTCTTTTCTTTATGATTTTCCTCTGTTCATTATGTATTGGCCGTCATGCCAAGATAGTCATTACTTTCATATAATAGGATTATTACTAACTCTGTTATTATTAACTCTATCCTGGACAATATACTCATACCCCACTCTCCCTCTCCCTCTCCCATTCTCTCTTCCTTATTTTATCCATCCACTCATTTCTTCTTTCTTCCTTTTCAATCCCTCTCCCCCCAAACTGCTTGCAATGCCCGACCAGGATTCGTCTCTAGATTTGGTTTCTGGCATTACGTGTTTTTTTTTTGTTTTTGTTTTTGTTTTTTACAATAAAACTTGTAAAAATGGTTGACTGCAGTTCTCTGTTTTGCTCTGATCTTTTGTAGAAAAAATCATATCTTATTGTCCTTCTTCCTCTTTCTCTACCTTCAGCCCATCCCCTCCTCACTCTCCTCTCCCTTCCTCTCCCCCTTTTCTCCGTCTCCCCCTCCCCCTTCCCCTCCCCCTTCCCCTCCCATTCTCGCTCTCTCTCTCCCTCTCTCTTTCTCTCAGTAGTTGTCTCTGGCCTATTATTAGAACAGACAGTCTGGTTGGAAGGGGGCTCTGAGACAGACGTGTCTTCATCTTTTTACTTATTGATTATTTTATCCCTTTTGTGTTTCCTGCGTGTGCATGTCTGTTCAACTTATTTTGTGTAAGAGTGTAATTTTGTGTATCTTTCTGTGCAATGTTGTTTTGCGTAGGTGAGTTTGAGAGTTTGAGAGTTTGATGTTGTTAATTGACATCAAAGAATGAACAACACCGACAAATTTGCCCCCACCTCCTTCCATGCACTCAAAACACTAACAAACCTGGAGCTTAAAAACCATTGAAAATACATAGAAAAATGCTATGCACACATATACATTTTCTAGGCTTATCAGTTCTGTATGTGAAGATAACGAAGTCCTTCCTCAGTCCCTGTCATTTGTCACATTTGGAAAGAGCATGCCCGAGTCCCCACGAGGGAAAAGTTCATTTAAGGGTTAGGGGTTGGGTTTAGGGCTAGGGTTACAATTATAGTTATGGTTAGGGTTAGGGTTAGGATTAGGGGTAGGATTAGGGATCAAAGGTTACGTTTAGTGTTAGGTTTAGGATTTAGGGTTAGGGCTAGGGTTATGGTTTAGGGTTATGATTAGGGTTAGGTTAGGGTTAGGTTTAGGAAGTCCCAATAATGATAGGAATACAAGGGTTAGGTTTAGGGTGAGGTTTAGGGCTAGGGCTAAGGTTAGGGTTAGGTTTAGGATGTCCCTACAAAGATATGAATACAGGACTGTGTGTGTGTGTGTGTGTGTGTGTGTGTGGTGTTGTGTGTCAACAGTAATGTTATCTTGACTGCTCATGCAATACTTCAATAAATGCTGAAACCAATTTTGATTACTGCTGTTGATTAGTAATGGGGCGCTCCATCAACAGGAAATGCTCCTTTCTATGGTTTTCAGGTGAAGGTGAATCGGTTTCTCCTCTTCCTGGTACTGAATGACCTGGAGTTACTCTCCGTGGTGCTGACACTGGCATGGTGGGATGCTCGGGCATGAACTGTGCCCTGGATTTACTGGAAGCCTGCAGGGGTGCCCTGGAGGCCAACTACTGAGGTCGATTAAGTGCCATCTCTCCTTAAGGCTGCAGATAATTGTGTGTCTGTGTGTGTGTGTGTGTGTGTGTGTGCATGTATGTGTATGTGTATGTGTGTGTGTGTGTGTGTGTGTATGCATGCATGTACATGTATGTGTGTGTGTGTGTGTGTGTGTGTGTATGCATGCATGTATGTGTATGTGTGTGTGTGTGTATGCATGTATGTGTATGTGTATGTGTGTGTGTGTGTGTATGCATGCATGTACATGTATGTGCATGTGTGTGTGTGTGTGTGTGTGTGTGTATGCATGCATGTATGTGTATGTGTATGTGTGTGTGTGTGTGTGTATGCATGTATGTGTATGTGTGTGTGTGTGTGTGGATGTGTATGTACATGTACTGTATGTTTGTGTGTGTGTGCGTGTACATGTGTATGTACAGATGGGTGACAAATTAAAGGAAAAACCAAAATAAAGTGTCTTAGTAAGGTGTTGCACCACCACGAGCTGCCAGAACAGCTTCAATCCGCCTTGGCATAGATTCTACCTCCAGTCTAGCATAGATTCTAGTCTCTGGAACTCTACTAGAGGGATGGAACACCATTCTTACAAAAGATATTCTCTCATTTGGTGTGTTTATGATGGTGGTGAAGAAAGCTGTCTAATACCTTGGTTCAAAATCTCCCATAGGTGTTCAATTGGGTTGAGATCTGGTGACTAAAAAGGCCATAGCATATGATTCATATCAGTTTCATACTCATCAACCCATTCAGGGACCCCTCGTGCCCTGTGGATGGGGGCATTGTCATCCTGGAAGAGACCACTCCCATCAGGATAAAAATGTTTCATCGTAGAAAAAAGGTGATCACTCAGAATAACTTTGTATTGATTTGCAGTGACCCTTCACTCTAAGGGGACAAGTGGACACAAACCATGCCAGGAAAATGCCCCCCACAGCATAACAGCCCCATTGCTGCCTCTGTATATGTTCTTTCTGTATCATTTAACAGATTGTCCTGGGTATCATTCTCATATTTCACTGCAGCTACTATAATACATGTGAAATTAAATTAGGCCCAACCTTTCTCCAAATAAGGCTTTTTGGCCAGAGGAGAAAAAAAAGGAGATGCTCTCCAACAAGTGAATGGCGTTATTATTCAGTCTTATGGTGGGCATCGCCCTCCAGTGGTCACATTGTGCATTGCAGTTTTGTGCTGCATGAGCCGATGTTGCGCGCTTTTTTGTCGGACCGAGGGCATCGCCAGGGTTCATCGCATTTTTTTGATTTTCTGTTCATTCGCATTATTAAACTTTAAAGTTTATAAACATGTTTTTTATTTTGTTCCCAGGCCTCTCTTGTAAAAGAGATCTTGATCTCAATGAGACTACCTGTAAAAAATAAAAAATATAAATAAATAAATAACGATGTGTTGTGAACCGAGCAAAAACCCTCAAACCCCAAGGTCCAAGGTCCAGTCACTGTCCTGAATCTCCAGTGGGCTAAGAGAAATCAGGGCGTCATTGCCACTGGCTGTTCTAAAATAAGAGTAGCCATTTTTTTTCTCAGAATCTAGGTAGAGTGAGTTTGTTTGCTTTGGCTTAAAGTGGCTGAGGTACCAGGTGTGCCCGAGCACCTGCTCCTTTTGCGCCAAGTGCCTGGTGTTATCCTCTGATTCGATTTTTTTTTTTAAAGTATTATTGTATTAATATTGCTGCTGTCATTAATTTTAATTCATTCATTTTGGTAAAACATATTCTGCGGATATATTTGGATGCATGTAATCAATTGTCAATAGCTTTGTGAGTGAGACCCTTATTTAACTTAGGGCATAGCGGTCCTCTCCGCGAGCAGCGAAGTGGAACGAGTGTCTCACCGCTAGGCGTCGTGATTGGCCACCTCATGATCATCGGCACGTAAGGTGTGCGGCACAATGCTTCCATAGTGGTTTCACCTTGCAGAAATCCGGTTCCTCTTTACAACCTCGCAGCGATCTGATTGGCTGATCATATGAACGCCGTAGCCACGGTTGGTTGACCCCTTTTCTTCAGCACTCACTCACTCACTCACACAGGTGCCACCCCACCTGCTGTTTTCGTCCTCCTTTGTGTCACTCTGCTCACCCCCAGCCTATTCGAGTCTCTGCGAGCGCTTGTTGTGACTTGATATCTGTCGATATTGCTATTGCGCATAAGGCATAAATGAACGAACGTCAAGGGGCATTACACATTTCCTTTTATAGCCTACTGCAAGAGTATTTGAAAGCATGACACATGTTCATGGTTAGCGAAGCAATTTAATTACTGTTTACGAAGTTCTAATCCTATCCATAAAACGCACATTATATTTCCGTTGATGACAAATTGGACGTATTTGTAACGTTATGAGTATTTCAGTGTCTGATTTTGTCCCAACGATTCAAATATCTTCCGTTTAAATATGTTTGTGCGTCTGTGTAACGCATGCCTTGATAAAACCGGTTAAGTGAGAAAGAATCCTGTGACTTGACATTGAATCCGCGTGATATTATTGAGCTCCTAACCGATAGGGGGCAGCACTGAGCATCCTGGCGGCACACGGAAACGCAGTCCGGGAAGGACGCTGATGCCAAGCGCAGGAAAACGGGAATATTCCGCATGACGGCGAGTGAATGGAAACAGCTTCGGAATGGCAGCGTCAAACAGTGAGAGAAGGGCGTTCGCTCACAAAATCAATAGGTAAGACATTGTCCGTAAACTTAACATTTAAAATGGCTATAATTACTTTAATGCTAATATACTTTGGGAATGGCCATAAACTGTAATCAGACCGGTTGAATATTGCTAGCTGGAGTTCAGGGAATCAGTCTTTGTTCATCTGCCGCTGGGCACACGTCTGAATTAAGGTTTGCTAACCTTCGCTTATCTTGTGAATTTAAATGTCATAATCTCGCTTTGAATCTCGCTATTGCTTTAGGTTTGCCTAGCGATCGTAGGCTCTGTGTTTAAGTTTCAAATTGTTGAGTGCTGGTTCGTCGTTGTTTTTATAAGTGTGTAGCTATCCTGGTTGGGTAACGTTAGTTGGCTAGCGTTAACTAACGAGCTAACGTTACTGTAAATATGACCGCTCCGGGAGAGAGCTAACGTTAGTTTGCGGTGCATTATGAAGATTCGTTCGCTATTTGGTGTGTTATCGATACTTATATCATAACCACAATGTTAAACTTAAAGGCATAACTCGTGTTAGTCGTGGCCGAAGTGATTAGTTGCTGGTTTCTTGTAAAAAGTCGATTTGCAGAATTGAAAGTTGTGTGAGTTTACGTACGACGAGGCTGAGGTTGTCGCTGTAAAGGAGCCCTTCCCAAAGTTCGCCACAGAGCAAGAGCTGCTTGGTCACAATCTTCTGTAACTGTCGAGAAAAATGAACGTTACTTTCGTACAAGTGATTTGAAGTCTAACTAATAAATACATAAATAAATACATACATTTTAGGAGAAATTGTCTTTAGTTTGACCGATAAAGTCCTTGAGGGTCCTTTACTTTGTGGGAAATTGTGAATGCTGTATGTTAACACTTTGTTCTCGACTTTTTTCTTTTTTAAAGCCTAGCCTATCTCTTATCTTGCGTGTTCAGACTTCGTTTGGCAGCAGGATTGCACCTGAAGCCCGTGACAGCTCTATCTCTTGAGTTGCGCGCATGGGATGTAAGACCTGTGTATTTGGTTGTTAACAGGAATATTTATTTTCATTTGGAAATAAGAATTAATGTGCCTGAATAGTTGTATGGTGCTATACTTCGGTACTGAGGTCAATTATATGGATGTGTCGATGCAGGGCAAAAGGGCAGAACTGGGATTTCCCTCGCATTCCAATTTCAGATGACAGCGAAGTGAAAATGAACAATAACCCCTCTAAAATTTCACTCAAAATTGGTAATGTTTACGTTTTTAGAAAACATAAGAAGACCGAGCCACTCTTTTCTCTCCGTACCGCAGTCTGCAGGATGCAGGAAAGGGTGGGGGGGTGTTCCGTGAATTGCTGCTGGAACTGCAGTTGGTTTCTGCTTTCCTGTTTGGGGGGTCAGTTACTGTGCACTGTGTCCAAAATGCTTTTTTAATCTCTAACCTTAGTTTCCACAAAGCATCCACGTCTACTTAGTTTTAGTTTCTGAGAGAGGTGTCCTAACATTCACAGATACCACATAGGCCTAGACACACGCACACAGAATTAAAAAGCAGAGACCGTGTTATAGTGCGCGATCGTACTGAAAGTATCCTTCAGGTTATTATGAATATGGGGGGGGTTGTTTTTAGTGAGAGGCATTCAGCAATAGTGAGTACTTAGTTCTCTTATTCACAGTTTGAGTCTGTGACCTGCTGCCCTCCCACATTCCCAGTTCCTCCAATTTCAATCAGAAATACAAATGTCATACCGATAGTGTGTGTTAGTGACACGCCCACTATCAACGTGTGTGCGTGCGCGTGTAAAATATAATATGATTACCGGCAATGCTACGCTGAAACCGAATATAATTTTTGTCTGGACAGTCATAAGAGCGCTTTCAGGGAAAAGCCAACGTGTAAATAAACTAAGGAAGGAATGCAGCGTGTGGTTTGGAAGGCTTTCTGCGCGGAGACGCTCGGAAGTGCTCTCTCTACAGTCCCATCACCGGCCGACCCGCATAGCTGGTCTTTTCCGCATTATGCAGGTTTGCAGTTGAATATTCATATTTGCAGTGAGTATGTTATGTGCTGCGGAAGCCTGAGAACATTCTTTCAGGGGCACAGTTTCCCGTTTCCTGTCGGCGTTTAACATGGTTACAAAAGCACCAATCAAGTTCCAGTCCTCAAGCTTGAATTTTCTCGTCACATGTGCAGGGGATTGGTGCTTGAGTAATGAAAACGGTAACCGTGTAACCAACCAGTAATGGAGTGAATTTCACTCTACAAGGAGGCTGCTGAGAACAGGGAGGTGGTGTTCAGTTCAGGAGCAGGGAGGTGGTGTTCAGTTCAGGAGCAGGGAGGTGGTGTTCAGTTCAGGAGCAGGGAGGTGGTGTTCGGGGCTGGAGCAGGGAGGTGGTGTTCGGGGCTGGAGCCAGGAGGCGGTGTTCAGGTCAGGAGCAGGGAGGCGGTGTTCAGGGCTGGAGCAGGGAGGTGGTGTTCAGGGCTGGAGCATCAAGGTGGTGTTCAGGGCTGGAGCAGGGAGGTGGTGTTCGGGGCTGGAGCCAGGAGGCGGTGTTCAGGTCAGGAGCAGGGAGGCGGTGTTCAGGGCTGGAGCAGGGAGGTGGTGTTCAGGGCTGGAGCATCAAGGTGGTGTTCAGGGCTGGAGCAGGGAGGTGGTGTTCAGGGCTGGAGCATGGAGTTGGTGTTCAGGGACGGAGCAGGGAGGCGGTGTTCAGGGTGTTCAGGCAGTAACTGGGGAAATCTCCAGCTCCACCCTCTCCAACAGGAAGAGGAAGTGCGCCCCACGGAGAGCAGGAAGTGGACTCTGGCGCAGCTACAATTTAGAGTTTAGGCCTTCGGCAGACACCATTAGCCAATGCGACATACGAAAGGTGCATTTTACATGGGTTAGAGAGCCAGCAGAAGACCTGGAGATAAGTAATGATATAGGTTAATCACGTCAGCGACATCGTAGAGATGCGTGCCGCAGCCTGCAACATAAAGGGAGTGGCTTTTGTTTTTTTGCTTCTAGATATCTGCTGTCTATATGTACTCGATTCCCTCCTCGCCAGTAGAGGTGTAGCTAATTACTGTCACTATAGGCCAATCTAAAAGTCATTTGCAATCCCCTGTCACGTGAGAATGTGTGTAGTGTACCCACACAGAATGGAGCATCATGTCGTCTAGCTCAGTTCTCCACCTGCAAACCAAGCAGCACACGTATGTTGTTTCCCGTTAAATCGGCACAGTGTCAGAATGTAACCGAGGCGCTGTTTGCATTTTGAAGAGGTCAGCCATGCTTCAGTCAGTGAAATATGACTTATATGAACAGAGCAGTATACAGTGAGGTTTGATACCCTGGTATTCTGCACTAGGGTGTATAATGGGTGTCCAATCTTATCCAAAAAGGGTTGGTGTGGGTGCAGGTTTTTGTTTTAGCCCAGCACTACGAACAGCTTTTTTTTTTACTTCAGTCCATGTTCCATATTTGGGAGGGTTCCGGGTTTTACTCAGTGCAGTTATCCAGCTAACTCGGTAATCCTGCTTTATGAAATACCCCCTGATTCAGCTAATTGACTAATCATGGTTTTCAATCAAAAAAAACCTTGATAAGTATAATCAGGAGTCTTAGTACTGGGCTAAAACCAATACCTGCACAAAAATGACAGCCCTTTTTATACATAGCCCCCCCATTTCCAGGTACCTGGTCGGCCAAGGAAGTCAGTCATCAGGAAAAAAATATGTCTTTGTCCCAAGCATTATGGAGGGAGCTGTATGTGTTGTGGTTCGCAGGGTATGAAATGAACCTTTTCACCCACTGGCCAGAGTGGCTAGTGGATTCTAAAAATCACCAGCCACTTTCAGCATTTTACCAGCCACATTACCTTTTACAATAAAAGATTGGTTACCTGCCAAAATGCCTGCTAGAGTAAAAATCAGCCACAATCAGAATTTTACCAGCATTTGTCTGGTGGGAGGGGTTAGTTTCACACCCTGGGTTTAGCTCCAGTGCAGCGATTCCTCCATGTAGGACTGGACAGTGTGTGCTTGTCTCATCCAATAACCCTGGAGTTTGATACAGGACCCCGTAGGTTTGTAATGTATGGAAGCGGGGTTCTGTTGTGTAGGGAATATCGTCTCCGTTGGAATTAGTCATTTTTGACGCTGGTGAGGAAAACTGAAATCACATGAGGCAGTTTAATATCCATTATAATATTTATCTGTATATCTGCTTCCAAATGTTTCATGATCTCACGTAGGAACTATCAAAATGATGTGCATTTAACTGGCTAAATTCGGGCACACCAGCACGTTCCCTGACCGATGCTCTAAATTATATAGTGAAAGTGGTGCCTGATAGACTCTCTAATTTATGTTAAAAGATTTGACTGATAGACTCTAATGTATGCTGAGAGATTTCCCCTGATAGTCTCTAATGTATGCTGAGAGATTTCCCCTGATAGTCTCTAATGTATGCTGAGAGATTTCCCTGACTGTAATGTTAAGGTTGCAAAGGGTAGCTGTCTGTAATTTTGGGACTTTTCAATCTCGTGCCTAACCTTCCTGTTATATTAGAATTGTACCGCCATTTGTGTTAAGGTGATACACTGTTACCGGTCAATATAAGTTGTATCAAACGATAATCAGGTAAAATGTGCTGAACAGGCCCAGGTCCTTTCCGGAGAGCAGGGGCCGTATTCACAAAACATCTTAGAGATACTACATAGCCTTTTCTAAAGCCTTTTTTACCGCTTCAATTTGAACTGGAACTCGTGAGTAGGCGTGGTCATATGACGATGATGCCACGTGGTCATATGACGATGATGCCACGTAGTCATATTATGAATATTCATACGGTCAAGGAGTGAAAAACCCGTTGGTCTCTGCTTTTATACCACGTGCCCAGTGGAGACCAGTGACACCCCTAGGACCACCTCAACTCCACCCATTTTTAGGTTAAGGATTTTGTGACGTCACGAATCCCCGGAAACCAGCGTATTGGTAAGCCTACACACAATTTTTTTTTTTGACTAAACATGAGATTTTCGGACATATACAGCTGTGTATGATCATAATCTAACCCAAAACATTGGTTTTCAACAGGAAAGGTTTTTGACCGCAGTATCACTTTAAGGCTAAAAGTAGCTCCTAACTTGCCGATTTAGAAGGAACCCTTAAAAATAATGGGCGTGTCACTCCTAATTTAGGACTCTTAAGATTTCGCTATAAGTGCAAATCACAAGACATTTTAGCTCTAAAACCAGCTCCTGAATCTGCCACAATTAGAGGGAGTCAAGTGGACTCACTATGTCACTAAGATCAAGTCACAAACAGTCCTATGGCTGCTGTCGGCATCGAGCCAGTGTTTTAGAAACATTTAATAACATTTAGCTTTTAAAAGGTTATAATTCGTGAGGGTGTTATGATTAGCTATAGTAGCGCTACTCAGGGATGCTGTCGCTTTCACCAGCAAACAAAAGAATGCAATGAGATCAAGGTTTTACTAAATCTACTCTACTTGGCCACAGGTTAAAAACATGTCGCAATGCAGCGCAGACGAACTGGGAATATCTCAGTCATCTGTCATTAGAATATTACACCATGTTCATGAAACATGAAAACTGATGAATTCTAATATATGGTGAATGTTTTGTCTGAAAGATTCTAATGTATGCTGAAAGTTTTGCCTGAGAGACTCTAATGTATGCTGAAAGTTTTGTACGAGAGACTCCAGTGAATAGTGAAAGTTTTGCTTGACAGGCAGTTTAATGCTCATAGAGACGGTTTCGCCTGACAGCTGCATTCATTCAAATGATGAGTTTTGCCTGGCAGGCAAAACTGCTTGCATGATTGATGACAGGTTTGTAGTATACCAAACGGATGAGAGATACTTAAATCTGATTATTTCACTCCATTTTGGCTCATGAAAAAATTATTTTGGATTTTCAAAATTGCTTCATTAAAGCCTTAAATAAACATGATTGAAGATAAATGAATGTAGCTGAAGTTACTATAGATGTGACTGTAAGAGATTATCCTGATGGACGTAGCTCATGTTGATATTGGATGTGATTGAAGAGATTATCCTGATGGACGTAGCTCATGTTGATAATGGATGTGACTGAAGAGATTATCCTGATGGACGTAGCTCATGTTGATAATGGATGTGATTGAAGAGATTATCCTGATGGACGTACCTCATGTTGATAATGGATGTGACTGAAGAGATTATCCTGATGGACGTAGCTCATGTTGATAATGAATGTGAATGAACAGATGTTCTTGATGGATGTAGCTCATGTTGATAATGGATGTGATTGAAGAGATTATCCTGATGGACGTAGCTCATGTTGATAATAGATGTGACTGAAGAGATTATCCTGATGGACGTAGCTCATGTTGATAATGAATGTGAATGAACAGATGTTCTTGATGGATGTAGCTCATGTTGATAATGGATGTGACCTCTATCTCAGGACAGTGGCGGCGGAGGTGAGGAAACAGGTTTCCAGAGACTATGGCTCTCCTCTGCTGTCCAAGAAACGTGCTGGAGCCCATCAACCTGTGAGTCTGTGTGTGCAGAGGCCAGGGGAGAAATATTGTGTGTCTATTGTCTCATTTGTGTGGCATGTGATATGTTATTTTGTGTGTGGGCAGGTGGGTGGTATTCTAGTTTAAATGTAGTTGTCTGTGTGTGTGCGCGTGCGTGCGTGCGTGCGTGCGTGCATGTGTACGTGTGTTTTGGCAGGTGGGTTGTATTGTAGTGTAAATGTAGTTGAGTGTGTGTGTGTGTGTGTGTGTGTGTGTGTGTGTGTGTGTGTGTGTGTGCGTGTGTGCGTGTGTGCGTATGCGTATGTTGTTGCACAATGGGTATTTGAGGTGTTTTTGCTGTATTTTTAGGTTCCTCTGACAGAGGTGGTGGAGCCTCTGGATTTTGAGGAGTATGTGAGTAGCCACGCCCCTGGGGTGGAGCCAGGCCCGCTCAGACAGTTGCTGGAGTTTCCCACTGATGACCTGGAGCTCCTCCTAGAGGAGAGAGAGTGTACTACACTGGAACCGGCACAGCCTGAGGAGGAGTGAGCCACTCACAAATACTTTACACACTCCGACGCAACATACACACACAACACAAGCAGTGAACAGTGTGCGCACATACACGAACACAAACAACACTCTAAACTACATGTACGCAAACTACGCACCACACACACACACACACACACACACACAACATTATGCACTCTCTGCACAATCACGAACATTCACACACCCACACGCACTTTACTGGTCCCCAACCCTGTTTCTGGAGATCTACCGTCCTTTACATTTTCATCGCAACCCTAATTTGGCACAGCTGATTCTAGTAATTAGCAGCTTGATGAGATCTCTAGCTGTTGAATGAGGTGTGCTTTGTTCGGGTTGGAGTGAAAACCTACTGGACGGTGGATGTCCAGGAACAGGGTTGGGGACCACTGCTTTTCCACACTGCACTTAGCTATATCTTTAGCTTGCCTTGTGCTAGAATTCAGTGCATTAGCAACCGTTGTGGTTGGGCCTTGCGAGATAAACGACTGAACGTTTGGTGGCTATTTCTGTCTAATGACTGAATGGAAGTAGCGGATGTTGGACACAGATGCGCTGATGTTCACCTCCATGTCGTTGCAGGTCGCTGGACCCCAGGGTGAGAGATGCTCTGGCTGTATACACAGAGCCCTGGCTCATCATCCAGAGAAAGTAAGCAGGGCCTTCTCTCCTCCATCTCATCCCCTTCTTCTCCATCTCACCCCCCTCTCCTCCACAACTGCCCCTGCTTTCTCATCCCCCTCTTCTGCACAACTGCCCCGGCTCTGTCTCATCCTTGGTTATGGAGTTTTGTGGATTGATGTTTATGGCTAAATGATGGTGGTTATGACTCTAATGAAGATGAAGATGATGATGATTGTGACTCTGATGATGAAGGTGATGATGGTTAGAGTGATGATGATGATTGTGACTCTGATGATGAAGATGAAGGTGATGATGATGGTTAGAGTGATGATGATGATTGTGACTCTGATAATGAAGGTGATGATGATGATGATGGTTAGAGTGATGATGATGATTGTGACTGATAATGAAGATGAAGGTGATGATGATGATGGTTAGAGTGATGATGATGATTGTGACTCTGATGATGAAGGTGATGATGATGATGGTTAGAGTGATGATGATGATTGTGACTCTGATAATGAAGGTGATGATGATGATGGTTAGAGTGATGATGATGATTGTGACTCTGATAGTGATGGTGAAGGTGATGATGATGATGATGATGGTTAGGGTGATGATGATGATTGTGACTCTGATAATGAAGGTGATGATGATGATGGTTAGAGTGATGATTGTGACTCTGATAGTGATGGTGAAGGTGATGATGATGATGGTTAGGGTGATGATGATGATTGTGACTGATAATGAAGATGATGATGATGATGGTTAGAGTGATGATGATGATTGTGACTGATAATGAAGATAAAGGTGATGATGATGGTTAGGGTGATGATGATGATTGTGACTCTGATGAGGAAGGTGATGATGATGGTTAGAGTGATGATGATGATTGTGACTCTGATAATGAAGGTGATGATGATGATGGTTAGAGTGATGATGATGATTGTGACTGATAGTGAAGGTGAAGGTGATGATGATGATTGTGACTGATAATGAAGATGATGATGATGATGATGATGGTTAGGGTGATGATGATGATTGTGACTCTGATAATGAAGGTGAAGGTGATGATGATGATGATGGTTAGAGTGATGATGATGATTGTGACTCTGATGATGAAGATGAAGGTGATGATGGTTAGAGTGATGATGATGATTGTGACTCTGATAATGAAGATTAAGGTGATGATGGTTAGAGTGATGATGATGATTGTGACTGATGATGAAGGTGATGATGATGATGGTTAGAGTGATGATGATGATTGTGACTGATGATGAAGATGAAGGTGATGATGATGATGGTTAGAGTGATGATGATGATTGTGACTGATGATGAAGATGAAGGTGATGATGTTTAGGGTGATGATGATGAAGGTGATTCTGATGATGGTTAGAGTGATGATTGTGACTCTGATGATGAAGATGAAGGTGATGCTGATGATGTTTAGGGTGATGATGATGATGGTTATGTTGGTGATTCTGCCGATGGTCACAGGCACCGGCTCTTCAGTACCAGCCATACTCCGCTCTCCTCAGAGAGGCAGAGAGAGAGGCAGAGAGGGCTGGATAAACAAACCTTTGAGCTGGACGAGGCGGCAGCTGATCGCCATGACGACCAGGTGAGCAGAGGAGCGCGGGTTACATGCAGCAACATCATTCACACTGCACACTGTCACTGTATACTGCACACTGTATACTGCTTACTGTCACACTGTATACTGCTCACTATACTACTTAGGATTGAATCATCAACATTAGATTAAAACACAAAGATCTGTTTCTGGGGCACGGAGGAGAGGAGGTGGTCGTGGAGGAAAGGAGGGTGCATTTTTTGAGTATTGGGACACACCCTCTCTCCCTTTCGTCTCAACTATCCCCCTCAATCTCTGTCCCTTCTTTCCTCCCTCTCACCCTTGCTCTCCCTCCGTCTCTCTCTCCCTCCCTCCCTTCCCCTCTCTCTGTCCCTCTCTTTTCCTCCCTCTCTCACTCTCCCTCCCTCCTTTCCCCTCTCTCCGTCCCTCTCCCTCCCGCTCCCTCCCTCTCTCAGGAGGAAGTGAAGCGTCGCTCTGTGACCGTAGACGAGGCTCCTCGGGGCAGTTGGGCCTGCAGTATCTTTGACCTGAAGAACTCGTCTCCAGACAGCCTGCTTCCCTCAGTGCTGGAGCGCACTGCCACTGAAGAGATGGACTGCCGCAATGCCGAGGCTCGCCAGCAGGGGCGCCATCCTGACCTGCTCGGGCTCTTCCCTGCCCCTGATGAGGTCTGTCTGTATGTGTGTGCTTGTGTGCTTGTGTGTGTGTGCGTGTGCGCGTGTGCTTGTGCGAACGTGTATGTATGTATGTATGTATGTGTGTGTGTGTGTGTGTGTGTGCGTGTCTGTAGCCCCTCTGTTCTGTGAGGTACACGGAATAGGGAAAATGCCGAAGATGTTGAATGGCAGTTTGGCTACATTAAAACCACAGACCTTAATGCTAAATTCTAATATCCAATTTTTTTCACTGTTTATATTGATTTCTAAAAGCGCCCCGACAGTGCAGCCAATTGAGAATTACGACGACACTAACCCGTTGCATGGAGAGTGATATTAAAATAACCTTTCAGATGTACCTATTTGGACAGGGAATGCTCTTCTGTTCCAGTCCAATCCCTTCTGTATCAATCTGTCCCAAGTCTTTGATTGAGGGCAACTGGCATGCTAATCGCATGCGTGGACTAACCAATTCGATTTGAGTGTCCCATGCAAGTCACACGGCTGTGTAATCTTATTTAAAGTTTTTTTTTGTTTTGCAGTACACGCTATTCTAAAAACATCCAAACTATGAGGAGAACAAATCTGAATTGAGTCACTTTTAGATGCCGTCTGAATGTCAATTCAATTCAATTTTATCTGCATAGCGCTTTTTATTTATAAACTGTCACAAAGATGCTTTTGAGCAAAAACCAGGCCTGAACCCTCAAAAACCAGGCCTCAGTGTGTGTAGCTCCTATAGTCCTGGAGCAGGCTGTGCTGTTTCAGTGTGTGTAGCTCCTATAGTCCTGGAGCAGGCTGTGCTGAGGCTGTGCTGTTTCACTGTGTGTAGCTCCTATAGTCCTGGAGCAGGCTGTGCTGTTTCACTGTGTGTAGCTCCTATAGTCCTGGAGCAGGCTGTGCTGTTTCAGTGTGTGTAGCTCCTATAGCCCTGGAGCAGGCTGTGCTGTTTCAGTGTGTGTAGCTCCTATAGCCCTGGAGCAGGCGGTGCTGGTTCAGTGTGTGTAGCTCCTATAGCCCTGGAGCAGGCTGTGCTGTTTCAGTGTGTGTAGCTCCTATAGCCCTGGAGCAGGCGGTGCTGGTTCAGTGTGTGTAGTTCCTATAGCCCTGGAGCAGGCTGTGCTGTTTCACTGTGTGTAGCTCCTATAGTCCTGGAGCAGGCTGTGCTGTTTCAGTGTGTGTAGCTCCTATAGTCCTGGAGCAGGCTGTGCTGTTTCAGTGTGTGTAGCTCCTATAGCCCTGGAGTAGGCTGGGCTGGTTCAGTGTGTGTAGCTCCTATAGCCCTGGAGCAGGCTGTGCTGGTTCAGTGTGTGTAGCTCCTATAGCCCTGGAGCAGGCTGTGCTGAGGCTGTGCTGTTTCAGTGTGTGTAGCTCCTATAGTCCTGGAGCAGGCTGTGCTATTTCAGTGTGTGTAGCTCCTATAGCCCTGAAACAGGCTGTGCTGTTTCAGTGTGTGTAGCTCCTATAGCCCTGGAGCAGGCTGTGCTGTTTCAGTGTGTGTAGCTCATATAGCCCTGGAGCAGGCTGTGCTGTTTCAGTGTGTGTAGCTCCTATAGCCCCGGAGCAGGCTGTGCTGTTTCAGTGTGTGTAGCTCCTATAGCCCTGGAGCAGGCTGTGCTGTTTCAGTGTGTGTAGCTCCTATAGCCCTGGAGCAGGCTGTGCTGTTTCAGTGTGTGTAGCTCCTATAGCCCTGGAGCAGGCGGTGCTGGTTCAGTGTGTGTAGCTCCTATAGCCCTGGAGCAGGCTGTGCTGTTTCAGTGTGTGTAGCTCCTATAGCCCTGGAGCAGGCGGTGCTGGTTCAGTGTGTGTAGTTCCTATAGCCCTGGAGCAGGCTGTGCTGTTTCACTGTGTGTAGCTCCTATAGTCCTGGAGCAGGCTGTGCTGTTTCAGTGTGTGTAGCTCCTATAGTCCTGGAGCAGGCTGTGCTGTTTCAGTGTGTGTAGCTCCTATAGCCCTGGAGTAGGCTGGGCTGGTTCAGTGTGTGTAGCTCCTATAGCCCTGGAGCAGGCTGTGCTGGTTCAGTGTGTGTAGCTCCTATAGCCCTGGAGCAGGCTGTGCTGAGGCTGTGCTGTTTCAGTGTGTGTAGCTCCTATAGTCCTGGAGCAGGCTGTGCTATTTCAGTGTGTGTAGCTCCTATAGCCCTGAAACAGGCTGTGCTGTTTCAGTGTGTGTAGCTCCTATAGCCCTGGAGCAGGCTGTGCTGTTTCAGTTTGTGTAGCTCCTATAGCCCTGGAGCAGGCTGTGCTGTTTCAGTGTGTGTAGCTCATATAGCCCTGGAGCAGGCTGTGCTGTTTCAGTGTGTGTAGCTCCTATAGCCCCGGAGCAGGCTGTGCTGTTTCAGTGTGTGTAGCTCCTATAGCCCTGGAGCAGGCTGTGCTGTTTCAGTGTGTGTAGCTCCTATAGCCCTGGAGCAGGCTGTGCTGTTTCAGTGTGTGTAGCTCCTATAGCCCTGGAGCTGGCTGTGCTATTTCAGTGTGTGTAGCTCCTATAGCCCTGGAGCAGGCTGTGCTGAGGCTGTGCTGCTTCAGTGTCTGTAGCTCCTATAGTCCTGGAGCAGGCTGTGCTGAGGCTGTGCTGCTTCAGTGTGTGTAGCTCCTATAGCCCTGGAGCAGGCTGTGCTGTTTCAGTGTGTAGCTCCTATAGCCCTGGAGCAGGCTGTGCTGAGGCTGTGCTGCTTCAGTGTGTGAGCCTGGCACAGGCTGTGCTGAAGCTGTGTTGTTTCTCATAGGACGAAGCTGTAGAGCGCTGCTCCGTACCAGATGTTCCCAAAGAACATTCCGGACAGAGGATCCTCGTCAAATGTCTATCTCTGAAGTAAGTTCCAGCACATATGGGTCGTTCGACTCGTTCCACATCACCCCTCCTCACTGAAGATGGGTCGTTCCACATCACCCCTCCTCACTGCAGATGGGTCGTTCCACCCCAACCCTCATTATTTCTTCTTCTGGTTTTCACAGGTTCGAAATTGAAATCGAACCCATTTTTGGAATTATGGCTCTTTATGATATCAAGGAAAAGAAAAAGGTAACACTCCTATACATCTGTTCTCTGAGTGTGTGTGTGGGTATGTGTGTTTATCGGGGCTTGTGACTGAGTTGGATGAACAATGAATGGTGAATATTTACACACGTGCTCATACCATATATGCAGAGTTTGCAACATGCAGTGGCTCCTGAAACAGGAAGTATATTTTCATCAGGGACCACAAACCCTGGCCCCGGAGAACCACAGGGTCTCCCGGGTTCTGTTTCCCAGGTGAACAGGTGACATTAACAGTGTAATAAACAACTTTAACTGAACTCAGTAACAACTAAACCAGCGGACCCATGATCTCCTGGACCAGGGGGTGGTCACTCCTTGTTGAGCGAGTGGTATCAGGTGTTGTCTACATTCTTGACAGCAGTTAGTGAAATGTATGTGATGATTAATGTGACATCTGTGTATTAGTTTAAGGAAGTAACATAAGAAAGATAAATCACACTCAACAGATATTTTCCTGAGAAAAAACAACAACTTATTAATTATATCAGCAGGCAAATGGACAAAAGAAAACGTTTTCGGTCTACGACCTTCATCACTGTCTGTTTTCCCACTGATATGATTAATAAATAATCTGTTTTTTATCAAGAAATGATCTGTTCGTTGCGATCCATCTTTCTTATGTTATTATAAAAGTCTTGGATAATGCAGCGCCTAAGTTAGAGGGAAGTGGAAACCTCTATGTGGATTTAGTTTAAGGAAGACCCTCTGCTCTCTCTGTCTCAGATCTCAGAGAATTTCTACTTCGACCTGAACTCTGACCAGATGAAGGGACTGCTCCGCCCACACACGCCCCACGTGGCCATCTCCACCCTCGCACGCTCTGCCATCTTCTCCATCACGTACCCCTCTGCAGACATCTTCCTGGTCATAAAGGTGCAGCCAGCAGGGGGCGCCATTGGGAGCTGGGAGAAGTTTGCTTTTGTAGCAGTGTGTGTGTGTGAATGATGTGTGTTTGTGTGATTTTTAACGTGTTTTTTATTTATTTTCTTTCTGTCAGTTGGAGAAGGTCCTTCAGCAGGGAGATATTGGAGAATGCTGTGAGCCCTATATGATTATGAAGGAGTCGGACTCTTCTAAGGTAAGATTTGTTTGCGCGTGCACTGTTGTGTGTTTTCTAAATTGCTTTGTATTTGTGTGTGTCTATTTTGAATGGGTGTGCATACTTGCGTGTGTAAGTTTTGTGTGTCCTTGCTTGTGTATGCATGTGTGCACGTGCGTGTGAGTGGGTGTGCGTGCGTGCGTGCATGCAGATTCCTGTGTACAGGTGTGTGTCGTGGATGTATGGCTGCCAGGACTGGTATCTTTTACCATTTCTCAATGCTTTAAAGTCAGCTGTAATATTTGCAGTTGGGGCTCAAAGTCCAACAAACTCCGATACACCCGTTTTACACTTGACACCACACCTGGCAGCTTTAATACACATTTTACCTTTGGTTGGGTAAAAGGCGAGAGGTATGAAAGCCAGCATATCACACAGGCACTTTAGCCAGAGGCCAGGGCTGTGCACTGTGGGAATCCTCTGGGTGCTTATTGACTCCAGCAGTGACAGCAGCAGTGTGAGTGACTAACAGCAGAATAGCTGCAAGATTGACAGCCCTTATCAAGAGCTTCAAAAGATATTATACAGCTGATAAAGGTGTGCAGATGCCAATTTGTGCAATTTCCTTTTTTTAATGTACTGCCAGGGCCCAGGTCTGACACTACTGTCTAGCAGAGCCCGGATGTGCTGTCACTCCTTTTTTTTTTTTTGTGTGTGTAAGCATCACCAGGTCATCTGAACAGAGAACAAACACTTGATTGTAAACAGGGGCTGCACAGTTGATTGACTTGCATAATGTCACTCCACGTAGCATTCTCCAAATGTCGCTCAACACGGCTGTTCTCCATTCATTTATTTAATTCTCCACTCTTTATCCTTCTGTCTCTACCTCCCTCCCCCTGTGCAGCACAAAGAGAGGCTGGAGAAGTTGCGTGTGCAGGCAGAGCAGTCGTGTACGCGTCTGGGCCGGTTCCGCATGCCCTTTGCCTGGACCGCCATCCACCTGCTCAACATCGTCAGCAGTGTGGGGGGAATGGACCGGGCCGACTCGGACTCAGACTCTGGTACCGATAATCCTACTGCTAATGCGCCGTCACACACACAATGCTGCTGCTAACGCGTGCATACATGCGCACACCCACACATGTAAAATCCTACTAACAAATATACCCGCGCAAACAGTTCTTCCACTAATGCATTCATGTACACACACACATGCAGCACACATACACGTATACGCACGCATGCACACGCACGCACATACACACACACAAATAAAATCATACGACTAATGAATGTACTCGTACAAACAATCATACCACTGACACAGGCACAAACCAACTAGCATATGCATACACACACACACGTTAAATCCTACTACTTAATAACAAATATATTTGGGCAAACAGTCCTACCACTAACACATGCGTGTACACACACGTGCACACACACACAAGCATGTACACACACGTGCATAGTGGAAATGGCCAATCAGACATTGAGGCTTTTTTCTCTTCTCTCTGAGCAGAACGGAAGGGAACATGGAATGACAGGAAGAAGAAGGGATTTGAGCGGATGAGTGTGGGAGAGGACGTGTGCAGCTTTACGTCCTTCCGTCCCGCCACCCTCACCATCACCAATTTTTTCAAACAGGCCAGTGTCTGTGTGTGTGTGTGTGTGTGTGTGTGTGTGTGTGTGTGTGTGTGTGTGTGTGTACTGTAGGTGTTAGTGTGTCTGTGTGTGTGTGTGTGTGTGTGTGTACTGTAGGTGTTAGTGTGTGTGTGTGTGTACTGTAGGTGTGAGTGATGGTTAGTGTGTGTGTCTGTACTTTGGGTGAGAAATTAGGTTAGTGAGTGTTATGCCATGGTTGATTGGTTGATTGATTTTATTTGACATTTTCATTTTTAAAAATACAGCCGAGAAATTCATAATGCACTGAGTGCCGTAAATAAAACAAAAAAGAACACAAGGATAACACAATAAAGCCGACAAACTAGGTAACAAACTATTAAATTGGTAACAAACTAGCTTAACTTTGTACAACTTTGTAACAAACTAATGATCGACAGAAGTAAAAACAATAATTTTTCACATGATTTTCAAAATTTTTTCCAATTTATTTGGAGAACATAATCATTTTGATGAGTGGGACACAGCAGAGGAAAGAAACGGAGAAGATGAGAGAAACCAAACAAAAAATAGCACAAGAAACGGCGACTACTGTCGCGCCATCAAGAAATGCGAATTGCACCAAAATATTAACGACTCTTTACATTTTACATTACATTAATTCGGCAGACACTTTTATCCAAAGCGATGTACAATAAGCGCATGCATACCAGAGGTCAGATTTTAATCTTTGGCAATTGACCAAGCGGAATTATCCACGCCGAGGTGTGCGGCATAGGGTTTGGACGCACTCTGCGGAGGTTAAAAAGCCCTTTAACACACATTCCATAGTGGATTGTTCCTAACATCTGTGTGTCTGTGCTGCAGGAGGGAGACCGGCTGAGTGATGAAGATCTCTATAAGTTTCTGGCCGACATGCGTAGGCCTTCGTCCGCCCTGCGCAGGCTAAGGCCCGTCACAGGTACACACCGCACTTACTCACTACTGAGGTGATTCTATTTACAGTTTAAAATAATGAAAGGCTCTCTCTCTCTCTCTCTCTCTTTCTTTCTCCTGTTCTTACTCCCTCTCTTTCTCCCTCCAGCTCAGCTGAAGATAGATATTTCTCCGGCTCCAGAATCACCTCATTACTGCTTGTCTCCTGAGCTTCTTCATGTCAAACCGTACCCCGACCTTCGAGTGCGCCCCACAAAGGAGGTCCTCGAGTTCCCTGCACGTTATGTCTACACCCCCCACACTACCTACAGGTGAGTGTGCACCCCCCACACACCATGTACAGGTCTACACTCTCATGTGTACTCCTAACAGAATCCGTCTTAATGAGTTAATTGAAATGCTCTCTTGACTCCATTTTGTAGACTCCATTTCAGACAGTTTAATCACAGTTTGAGAATAATCAACAGCAGATGGTATTAAATGGCATTTTAACTTTATTGGATGGTTAGTGTGCGGGTTCAGTCTCTGTGTGTGTGTGTGTGTGAACTAGCTTTTATGTTGCATTGCTGTTGTGAGTTTGAAGTGTGCATTTTGAATTGAACATTGGATGGTGGGGGGGACACTGATTGGCTCGCAACAGTAAACATTTGGTCAGATGGGCTCTCATTGGCTCGGAAGAGTCTGCGATTGGCTTCCACCAAGTCTGAAATGGAAAAAGAGCAGAATAGTAACCAATTATTTTTAAGATTATACGCAGTGATGCGTTCTCTTGAGATGTCAGGTACCTAGTTTATGTTTAGTTTTGTTATCTTTGTTTAGTTATGTTTAATCCTCTTTATTGGTCATTGATGCAGTGAGAGAGGGGTAGGGGCGGGGCTTACCGGACTCTAATCCTCTTTATTGGTCATTGATGCAGTGAGAGAGGGGTAGGGGCGGGGCTTACCAGACTCTAATCCTCTTTATTGGTCATTGATGCAGTGAGAGAGGGGTAGGGGTGGGGCTTACCAGACTCTAATCCTCTTTATTGGTCATTGATGCAGTGAGAGAGGGGTAGGGGCGGGGCTTACCAGACTCTAATCCTCTTTATTGGTCATTGATGAAGTGAGAGAGGGGTAGGGGCGGGGCTTTGCATGTGGGTTAGACTCTGCATGTGGGTCAGCTGCTGGTCCTGATCTTCCAACGTTCGCTTTTCCTCCTGGACCCATTCCACCAGAACCTTAAGAATATTGGTGTGCTCGAGGGCCAGGTCCTGTACACACACGCACACATGTATGAATGTACATGCACATACACACATGGTTTGAGATTATACTGTATGTATTTGTCTACTTTGTGTTGTTCCCTGTGTGTGTGTGTGTAGTGTATGTATGTGTCTACCTGTGTATGCGCAGACGCACCCGCATGTGTGTGTGTGTGTGTGTGTATTTGTGTACCTTTAGTGCTGTGATGTTGGAAGCTGGTCTCTCCAGGCTGGTCTCCAGACTGATCACCTGGTTCTGGAGCTCCGCCTGTTTCCTTTCAGCCTTCTGCAACTCTGTCCTCATCTCCATAGCCTGTGTATGCAGGCCTGCTGTCTGTGTCTGTCACAGAACCACTGTCTGAGTAAACTACAGCGAACAGTGACCTGCACACGTGTACAGGCCTGCTGTCTGCGTCACAGAACCACTGTGAGTAAACTACAGTGAACAGTGACCTGCACACGTGTACAGGCCTGCTGTCTGCGTCACAGAACCACTGTGAGTAAACTACAGTGAACAGTGACCTGCGCACGTGTACAGGCCTGCTGTCTGCTTCTGTCACAGAACCACTGTGAGTAAACTACAGTGAACAGTGACCTGCACACGTGTACAGGCCTGCTGTCTGCGTCTGTCACAGAACCACTGTGAGTAAACTACAGTGAACAGTGACCTGCACACGTTAGCTCTAAACTGAAGTGAAAGTTTGTTAATTGTGCTCGTTTAGTACTGGGAGCCTTTGCATGGCAGACACACGATCAGTGTTTACAGTTGAGTGACAGCTGAAGGCTTACAGTCCCAAGGTTAAAATAATCAACTGGCTAGCTCACTGCTTTGTTCAGTAAAAAAAAAAATATTATTAATTATTATTATTTTTTATTTAATATTGTTTGCATATTTAAACTGTGACACAGGCAGCCATCTTTTTGACATAATTAATCATTATTGAGGTCGTCACAAACGTTTATCGAAAGTTCTACCTGACGAAGGACACAGTGGATACCGTTTTTATATGGCCAATGGCGACTTGGCTTTTAAAATACTTTGGTCAGGAACATGCCTTGAATGGCCAGATTGGCTAGTACTGTCTTAGCATGACAGTTGGGACTCAGCCAATAACTGAAGGCTTATCATTTCCAAAAATTAATTATTTACTACACAACTGGAAGCCTGATCGTTTTAGATCATTGAGTTATGCTTTAAGAGGTAGCTTATAAAATTAGATTTGAATCCTTTTGCAGTGATGTATGTAATACATGTAGTGCCATTCATTTTTTTTTTTAGTTTGTAGTGGAAGTTGAATATCATTCTATTTCCTTGCATTCAAATGAAAATTCTTGTTCTGAGCCCTCAACCTCAGGATTTTAATCCGATTTACATTCTGAATCGTCATGCTCCCTGAAATTGCCACAGGCCTTGCCTTGATTGGAGCAAGGGCGTAGCCTATCGATTGGAGAATGGGCGTGGCCTAGCTCTGATTGGAGTGTGAGACATGTCTGTCCTGATTGGTGTATGGGTGTGACCTAGCCCTGATTGGTGCATGGATGTGGCCTAGTTCTATTTGGAGTGTGGGCATGAGCTAGCCCTGATTGCAGCGTGGGCGTGGCCTAGCTCTGGTTGGCGCATGGGCGTGGTCTAGCTCTGATTGGCACGTGGGCGTA
This sequence comes from Ilyophis sp. 1 JC-2022, assembly GCA_022702515.1. Lineage (NCBI taxonomy): Eukaryota > Metazoa > Chordata > Actinopteri > Anguilliformes > Synaphobranchidae > Ilyophis > Ilyophis sp. 1 JC-2022. The sequence goes on from CM040394.1 coordinate 104,531,035, forward strand.
GCCTCTCTCTGATTGGCACGTGGGCGTGGCCTGGCTCTGATTGGTGCGTGGGCGTGCGTTGCGCGCTCACCTGTAAATGGGACAGAGTTGTCCTGATCTCCTCCTCTTTCTGTGTGGCCTGCGCCACCTCCTCCTGGAGCTGCTGCAGCGCCCCCTCCTGGTGTAGCAGCAGAGTGTCAATCCGGTTCATTCTGCTGCTGGTGTCCTGGTGGATGTGATGTATGGCGTCGCTGAACTGCAGCACGCCGTACATTAGCACGTTGACGTCCTCCACGTGGGCCAGCTTTGACTGACCCTTCCCCGTCTTCAGTGGCATGCCTGGGACCTCTGCCACCCACAGAGTCACACACAACAGGGGCAGTAATCCTCTCATTCTGGGGTATCACAGATCTGCACCCGGCCTCTTCTTTATAATCCCCCTGTCCCTTTGGGTATCTGCTGTAGATTCTTCAGTCTCTGTGTCTCTCACTGTTTTCTCTATGTATCTCTGTCTCAGAGCTTTCTGTCTGTGTCTCACTGTTTTCTCTATGTATCTCTGTCTCAGAGCTTTCTGTCACTCTGTGTCTCAGCCTCGTCTCTCAATGTCTCACTGCTTTCTCTATGTATCTTTTGTCTCAGAGCTTTCTGTCTGTGTCTCACTGCTTTCTCTATGTATCTCTGTCTCAGCACTGTCTCTTTGTGTCTCACTGCTTTCTCTATGTATCTCTGTCTCAGCACTGTCTCTTTGTGTCTCACTGCTTTCTCTATGAATCTCTGTCTCAGCACTGTCTCTTTGTGTCTCAGTGCTTTCTCTGTCTCTCTGCTCTGTGCCTGCGTCTGCCCTGTCTGTTTGTCTCTGTGTCTCATTCCTTTCTGTGTGTGTCTCACTCTTATATTGGCTATCGCCTGGATTGTGGAATATCAGCAGAGCAGTGGTCCAATCAGAGTGCAGCTCTGTGTCCTTCGTTGACTCGCTGTGACCCAGACACGCGACTCCTCAAACAGAAGTGACAGTTGTAGCCGTTCCAGGCTCTCAGGTTGGGCTCAGTCCAGACAGGAAGACACTACAAGCCCAGAATGCTTTGATCAACAGTTACCTGCTCTGTGTTTGCTTTGAGAGTTGCCCAAGTTGCACAGGAGAGCAATTTATGAATAAATACACAATTAACTTTTTTTTACACAATGTCACAAACACATACACACACAAAATAAATTAAACACATAGCATATGCAGTTATATATAATAGTAACAGAGCCGTTTGGCTCTTACAGGTTTGAATACAGGATGCTATATGCCTTGAGTCAGGCATTTTGCTGTAATAGTTTCAGAAAGTACTTGGCTATTTAAACGTAATATAGAATATAGCCATTTATATGCCGAGTAAGCTTTATAAATGCAATATAGGATATTGCCATTTATGAGCTGTGTAAAGTATATCTCACCAAAAACGTTTTCAACATAAAAAATGCCAAGTTACTCATGCATAGCCTACAAAGCACTGTCTATAAGTTCTTAATTTCTTGCAAAAACTAGGCCTGCCTTTAAAAGTATTGATATCAAAATGTGGCCAAGTTACAACTAACAATATTGCCTATCGTAGCTCACACTAAATAAGCTAGCTCTATTCCAAAGCAATGCTATCCAAACTTTCCTAAATTATTTAATGCAACTTGGCCTTGTGTTTTTTCATCTTAGCATGTGAAGAGATTGTGCCTCATGGAACAACATATGATTTCAATTAATGTTTTTAACAGTTGATGAATAATTACACTCCTGAAAGGATATGGTTATGCTTTGTTGGCAAGTTTACTTTAGAAAGTGTTTTTAAAATGTTTGCTGCTGCTACAGATTTCTTTACAATTCAGACAAGAAACATGTACCATAGAGAAAGTGTGAATTTTTATGGTCACATTGTTTTACGTGTGAAAAGCATAAAGTGAACAGCTGAAGTGCACATCTTTTTGTCACAAATGAATGAAAAAATCACAACATAGGTATGCGTAGGCCAATGTAGGCTATAGATGGATGTTTTTTCCGGTAGCCTACTGTAACTTTCCGTTCAGTGGGAGCGGTAGGCTACCAAACTATGTCGGCTTTTGTGTGGCCTAATGACCGTCTTTAAAACAAACGTTTGTGAAAACATGTAGCCTGGCACAGTTATTTATAGATTTTTATTTTTACATTAATGCAACAACGCGATCTTAACCAGAGGATATTCTGTGTTAAAACTTTTTTCTTTGTTTGACAAATGGCCATGGGATACCTGTTCCCATAATGTAGCTATTGCATAACTGCCGTGGTGTCCAGTGACTGAATTGTTTAACAGGCGACAAGTGAACGGTTAATATTGTAAACATGTCTTTGCCTTTGCCATAAAAATACGTTCTTTAATGTGGGAAAAACATTCTTGTATGAGAAACCCATAACATGTGCACACTGTTTTAGTCCAAAATAAAATGACACTTTAGTACCTGGCTGGGATCGAACCCAGATCTCTCGCATGGTCAGGCTTGATGCTTACCACTACACGAAAGTTTTTTGGATACAGTCATGTGATATAGGCTATAGGCCATTTGTCAGTGTATATGGCAAATAGAACTTGTTTCCATACTGCGTAACGTTACCTGAAGTGGTGTCATTTGACTTACACCATTTCGCTGTAGTACAAGTGAAACATTGAACCGGTAATATTGTAAACATCTTTTGTCTTTGCAATAAAAATACGTTTGTTAATGTTAAAATAACAGTAATAAATGAAAAGTATAACAGTTGCACATTGTTTTTGTCGAAAATAAACTTGGCCCTGTTGGGCTCAAACCCCCAATCCTCTGTTTGAGAGTCAGCAACTCCAACCAGTAGGCCACAGTAGCTTCATAGAAAGCACAAAACCATATCGCAGTTTTGTCTGTGATTCTGTGATGTGTCCACATTAGTTTGAAGCGTTTTTATTGGTCGATAAGCTTGGGATAGCAGGTATGCAATGTTGTTGTCCAATGGGGAGAATTCTTTTTTGAGGGTACAGAGGCAGGAAAAATGGGAAGAAGAAGAAGCATAAGGAGAAAAACCGGCAAAATAACCCAAGTCTGGGGCTTTATTGTGTGGATGTGTGAATAACCCAAGTTTGGGGCTTTATTGTGTGGATGTGTGAAGTTGTATCTGAATGCTGTGTGGTTACATGAGGTCAGAGCATACAGAAGTTAATGTTTTTAAGGGCTGAGAGTCTGTGGTCATTGTGGTTACTTCTGTAGGAAACCCTGAAAAGTGCCAAACTCTCGTGCTGTATAGGTATGGGGCATGCCCCGCCGAGCCGTAACTTTGCGGATGGCATACCTGCCATCCCAATAGATGTAATGTAGCAGTCCCTCAAGGTAAGTGAGGTTGCCAAGGAAAGAATATAATGTAATATAATTGAATGCAATATAATGTAATACAGGTGAACCAACATTTAAAACCTTGTCTTCTCTATCTTGATCCATCTTCTTCCCTCTTTCCCTCTCTTGAACTCTCCCTCTTTTTCCCCCCTCATGCTCTCTCCTTCCCTCCCCCCCCTCGCTCTCGCTCTCTCTCTCTCTCTCTCTCTCTCTCTCTCTCTCTCTCTCTCAGGAACCTGCTGTATATTTATCCCCAGACTCTGAACTTTAGCAGTCGTCAGGGTTCTGTGAGAAACATCGCTGTCAAGGTGCAGTTCATGGCAGGAGAGGATCCCAGCCAGGCCCTGCCTGTGAGTCTCCACCAATCACACATTCAAAAAAGGAGCCCTGCCCACATCACTGTCAAATCACACATTCAAAAAAGGAGCCCTGCCCACATCACTGTCCAATCACACATTCAAAAAAGGAGCCCTGCCCACATCACTGTCCAATCACACACTCAGAAAGGAGTCTCACCCATATCACTGTCCAATCACACACTCATAAAGAAGCCACGCCCATATTACTGTCCAATCACAAACTAATAAAAGGAACTCTGGCTACCATATAATCAGTCTTACTAAATATCCAGCTCACCTTCAGACGGGTTTTAACAAAACATTCTGAAGGTCTAGTGACAGATTAGTTAAGTGTATTTTGTAAACGAGTGGTTCCAAACCCTGTTCCTGGAGATCTGCCGTCCTGTAGGTTTTCATTTCAACCCTAATTTGGTGCACATGATTCTACTCAATGAGATCTCTAGCTGTTGAATGAGGTGTGCTTTGTTAGGGTTGGAGTGAAAGCCTACAGGACAGTAGATCTCTAGCTGTTGAATGAGGTGTGCTTTGTTAGGGTTGGAGTGAAAGCCTACAGGACAGTAGATCAGCAGGAACAGGGTTGAGGGCCGCTGTTGTATACTGATGTTAACTGACTGGAGAGTCTCCTCTCTGGTGACGGCAGGTCATCTTTGGGAAGTCGAGCTGCGCAGAGTTTCAAAGGGAGGCCTACACTCCAGTCATCTACCACGACAAGTAAGAGCCTCTCTTACTGCGCTCCGTTTATCTCCGTCTGCGGTCCTGCCTTCCTCTCATTCTCTCTCTCCCTCCCCCTCTCCCCCTCTCCCTCCCTCCCTTTCTGTCTCTCTGTTTCCAGGTCTCCAGAGTTCTACGATGAGGTGAAAATGAAGATTCCCGCCGACCTGACAGACAATCACCACCTGCTCTTCACCTTCTACCACATCAGCTGCCAGCCCAAGCAGAACACTCTACTGGAGACCCCCGTGGGCTACACGGTATGATAACACCTCTTCCACCCCTCAGTATGTACCCTCCTTCTATACCTTCGGCCTACACCTACCACCCTTAACACCCTCAGCATCGTGGCTAACCAAGTTTACCCTCTCTTGGATTAATAAAGTTTATCAATCAATCTATACACCCAACATCTCCTATACCTTCAGTGTACACCCACCACCATTAACACCACCAGCATCATGACTAACCAAGTTTACCCTCTCTGTAGTCGTTTATCAGTCGATCAATACACCCAACACCTCCTATACCTTCAGCCTACACCCAACTCCTCCACTACCCATAGCCTATACCCACTGCCTCCTACACCAGAATGTATTCTATACCCAAAGTGTGCAGATAACCTCCTCTTAGGCAGATGGCATACCACATCACACACACGTTTAAACGTCTGCAGACATCGAATAGAACAGAGCCTTTTTTTCTTTTTCTTTTTTCTTTTGCTTTCGTACGATGTCTTCTGCACAGGCTGCCGAGGCAAACTTTCCCGGGAGAAGTCCGTTGTTAATTGACCCGCCCCTTTCTGCAATTGGTCTAAATATCACAGCTCTAACCAGTTTGTCTTTTCAAGTAAATCGTTTGAGGTGTCCGTGGATGTCTTTTGAGTTTTGTCTGAACGTCTTTTGTCTACCGTGTCTGATGAAGTATGCCGTCCGCTTCACGGTGGTGCAGAGTGTGTTGATGGTGTGTCATTGTCTCCTTACAGTGGATCCCTTTAATGCAACATGGCCGCCTGCGGACTGGCTCCTTCACCCTGCCTGTGTCTGTGGAGAAGCCCCCACCCAGCTACTCTGTCCTCACCCCGGATGTAAGGCCTGAACCCCCGTCACCCCCCTCTCTCCCCAAACAGTCTGTAGCATGTCCTTCAACGTTCATCTACACCCCACGATTATTAATATCATACTACTATGTATCACTCATTTACATGGTTTATTTGCTTAGCAGATGATCTCATCGAGAGTGACTTACACAGCCTATTATGCCTGTGTCTCTGTGTGAGAGTGTGTCTCTGTGTAAGAGTGTGTCTCTGTGTAAGAGTGTGTGTCTCTGTGTGAGAGTGTGTCTCTGTGTGAGAGTGTGTGTCTCTGTGTGAGAGTGTGTGTCTCTGTGTGAGAGTGTGTGTCTCTGTGTGAGAGTGTGTGTCTCTGTGTGAGAGTGTGTGTCTCTGTGTGAGAGTGTGTGTCTCTGTGTGAGAGTGTGTGTCTCTGTGTGAGAGTGTGTGTCTCTGTGTGAGAGTGTGTGTCTCTGTGTGAGAGTGTGTGTCTCTGTGTGAGAGTGTGTGTCTCTGTGTGAGAGTGTGTCTCTGTCTAAGAGTGTGTGATGCCTATGTCTCTGTGTGAGAGTGTGTCTCTCTGTGTGAGAGTGTGTGTCTGTGTGAGAGTGTGTGTCTCTGTGTGAGAGTGTGTGTCTCTGTGTGAGAGTGTGTGTCTCTGTGTGAGAGTGTGTGTCTCTGTGTGAGAGTGTGTGTCTCTGTGTGAGAGTGTGTGTCTCTGTGTGAGAGTGTGTGTCTCTGTGTGAGAGTGTGTGTCTCTGTGTGAGAGTGTGTGTCTCTGTGTGAGAGTGTGTGTCTCTGTGTGAGAGTGTGTCTCTGTGTGAGAGTGTGTGTCTCTGTGTGAGAGTGTGTGTCTCTGTGTGAGAGTGTGTGTCTCTGTGTGAGAGTGTGTGTCTCTGTGTGAGAGTGTGTGTCTCTGTGAGAGTGTGTGTCTCTGTGTGAGAGTGTGTCTCTGTGTGAGAGTGTGTGTCTCTGTGTGAGAGTGTGTGTCTCTGTCTAAGAGTGTGTGATGCCTATGTCTCTGTGTGAGAGTGTGTCTCTGTGTGAGTGTGTGTCTCTGTGTGAGAGTGTGTGTCTCTGTGTGAGAGTGTGTGTCTCTGTGTGAGAGTGTGTGTCTCTGTGTGAGAGTGTGTCTCTGTGTGAGAGTGTGTGTCTCTGTGTGAGAGTGTGTGTCTCCATGCGAGTGTGTGATGCCTGTGTCTCTGTGTCTCTCTGTTACTTGCAGGTTCAGCTTCCTGGAATGAAGTGGGTTGATAATCACAGAGGGGTGTTCAGTGTTGATGTGAGAGCAGCTTCTTCAGTTCACACACAGGTACAAACTACCCTCACACACACGCACACACGCACACACACTCACACACACACTCACACTCACACACACACACTCTGACTGCACTGTGGCCCTGTAGGACCCTCACCTGGATAAGTTCTTCACGCTGGTGGACGTGTTGGAGGCGTACTCTTTCCCTTTCCGGCTGAAGGACGTCATCATCACCGAGGCCAACGTGGAGGCGGAGCTAAAGGCCAGCATGGCGCAGCTGCGGGCGGCTCTACTCGACACCTGCGTGCGTTTCCTGCATCAGCTCCTCAGCAAACTGATCCTGCTCATCGTCCACCCGCCCGTCATCTCTGGGCAGATCGGTGAGCCCCTCCCACAGACCTCACCTTGACCACACCCCGCCTGATCCTGTCCAGCCTCGCGCACACACACGCCTTTATTCACCATTTCTCTCTTACTCTCTATCTCTCTGCCCCCCCCTTCTCTCTCTGTTTAGTGAATCTGGGCCGAGCTGCATTTGAAGCCATAGCGCTGTTAGTCAATCAGATTCAGAAAAACTTGGAGGGCAATCAGGACCATCAGGGCCGAAACAACCTGCTGCTGTCCTACATCCACTACTGCTTCCACCTGCCGAGCGGCGATCCCCCCGCCCACCCTGGAGGTGAGTATTTGCCATACATATGTGTCAGCTGTTGTTGTTGCTGGTGTGCATGTGTGTGTGTGTGTGTGTGTGATTTAGTTTTTTACCCCCACTTTTGACTGGATTAGTTTTCATTATATTTTCACTGAAAGGCGTAATAAGCGTTCGGCCAATCCAATCACAGGTCTCGCCCCTGCGTATGAGCTGCCCATCCAGTACGCCACGTTGTCCCGGGCGACGGGGCGACCGAGCAGCCTGCACTTGGCCCGTTCCAAGAGCATCAGCAACTCCAACCCTGACCTGGCGACCACGCCCGCCTCACCTGACGAAGAAGTGCAGAGGATCATCGGGAGCAAGGTGTGTGTGTTTCTGCGTCGTTACGGCCGCTTCCTCTTTCTGCACACGTACACACGCACGCGCACTTCCTCTTTTCTAACTGTTATACACACAGACAGTACTGCCTCTCCCTGTCTCCTAATGTTTACGCACACTGACTCCAATGGCTCTTTTTGTATTCACAGTATTCCTGCGTAGTGACAGTATTCCTGAATAGCAACAACATTCCAGCATAGTTACAGCATTCCTGCGTAGTGGCAGTATTCCTGCATAGCAACAGCATTCCTATGTAGCGACAACATTCCAGCATGGTTACAGCATTCCTGCATAGCGACAGCATTCCTGCATAGCGACAGCATTCCTGCGTAGCGACAACTTTCTTGCGTAGCGACAGCATTCCAGCATGGTTACAGCATTCCTGCATAGCGACAGCATTCCTGCATAGCGACAGCATTCCTGCGTAGCGACAACTTTCTTGCGTAGCGACAGCATTCCTGCACAGCGACAGCATTCCTGCGTAGCGACAACTTTCCTGCGTGGCGACAGCATTCCTGCGTAGCGACACTTCTCCTCTATAGTAACGGTTGCTCTGCATAGCGCACAGTCTTTCCACCACTTGCATCACACTGATCTGCAGCGGTAAGTAATCAGGCGAGTGATTCCTGCAGTCGAGCGCATGCAGAAGCGCATTGCTCTGGTGCAGTCTCTGCATGGCTCCTCTGATTGGCTGAAGACCCGCGGCTCTACCGTGACGAAGCAGGAAAGGAACATCATTGAACGCCAGAAGTGTACAGCTAGCTACCAGGAAGGAATTCCTGCTTTAAATACGTTAAACACTGTGATTTCACAGTTCTGAGGTGCAGTAGTCATTTACAATCCCCCACAATGCAGAGCGCTTTTGAGAGGATCAATCTAGATTGAGAGCAAAAACACCAATCAGCTAGCTATTTATCTCCAAAATTAAAGTATGTGATATTCTAAGCTGGTAGTATGATGATGTTTAAATAAAAGTGAACAATCTAGACAACTGTATTATAATAATTATCTTCACCCCTTGACATTGGTTTTAAACATACATGTATTGTTAAGCCTGTGCTGGAGTAAGCAGAATTAGCATTGCTGTTTAGTGTTGTGGGGGATTGCACTGTACTGCACTGTAGCTGACCAGGCCAGCTCCCAGACACAGGGAGAGGTGTATCGTCCTCCAGCAGGTGTGCGAATATTGTGGATATGAAGGCAGTGGCTCGGTTGTTTGTGTGGAATGTTGATTAAAACTGTGATAATTGTGCCAGATTCGCAACCCTCTGCTATGCTAATCAACCCGTCTCCCTAATACCCCCTCTTTACCCCTGTCCCCTAACTCTCTCTCTCTTTTCCTGTTTCTGTCTTCGCCCCTCTCTTCTGCCTTTTTTCCATCCCTCTCTCTCTCCCTCTCCCTGTGCGTTGCTGCCCCCTGGCGGTGGGTTTTGGTATTAGGGGATTGACCGCTCTCACTCCTGGGTGAACTCTGCTTGCGCCCCTGGGGGCTCCAGGTCTGTGCTACGCAGGAACCCCAACTCCAGCAGTGAGCTGAAGCAGGTGCACCCCCAAACCTGTGTGTGTGTGTGTGTGTGTGTGTGTGTGTGTGTGTGTGTGTGTAAGCGCTTCTGTGTGCCCATCATTCATTTGCTTTTCTTTTGTCTGCTCCCTTCTTTTTCTTCACCAAGATCACAGCTCTGAACCTCAACAGTCTTCATCGACCCATGATCGTGTGCATCACTCACTCATTCACTCACACACACACACACACACACACACACACACACACACACACTCACTCACTCACACACACAATCACTGTTTTCATGATCATTAGTGTGTTTATCATCGTTTATCTTTTCATTATTTACTCACGTTTTCGTCATCATCCAGAATTAACATTAAACTCAATTCCTACAGTCTCAATGTGTAGTACACTGTTCCCAAAGTGTCAGTTTGAAATATAGTGTTCCAGTCTCAATGTGTAGTACACTGTTCCCAAAGTGCCAGTTTGAAATATAGTGTTCCAGTCTCAATGTGTAGTACACAGTTCCCAAAGTGTCAGTTTGAAATATAGTGTTCCAGTCTCAATGTGTAGTACACTGTTCCCAAAGTGTCAGTTTGAAATATAGTGTTCCAGTCTCAATGTGTAGTACACTGTTCCCAAAGTGTCAGTTTGAAATATAGTGTTCCAGTCTCAATGTGTAGTACACTGTTCCCAAAGTGCCAGTTTGAAATATAGTGTTCCAGTCTCAATGTGTAGTACACTGTTCCCAAAGTGCCAGTTTGAAATATAGTGTTCCAGTCTCAATGTGTAGTACACAGTTCCCAAAGTGCCAGTTTGAAATATAGTGTTCCAGTCTCAATGTGTAGTACACTGTGTGTACAGTCTCAGTGTATATTAAACCGGACCAGTCTCAGTGTATATTAAACTGTTCCTGGTATAGTGGGTAGTGTATTGTGTCCAGTCTCAGTGTATATTATACTGTTCCTGGCATAGTGGGTAGTGTATTTTGTACAGTCTCAGTGTATATTATACTGTTCCAGTCTCAGTGGGTAGTACACTGTGTGTACAGTCTCAGTGTATATTAAACCGGACCAGTCTCAGTGTATATTATACTGTTCCTGGCATAGTGGGTAATATATTGTGTACAGTCTCAGTGTATATTAAACCGGACCAGTCTCAGTGTATATTAAACTGTTCCTGGCATAGTGGGTAGTGTATTTTGTACAGTCTCAGTGTATATTATACTGTTCCAGTCTCAGTGGGTAGTACACTGTGTGTACAGTCTCAGTGTATATTAAACCGGACCAGTCTCAGTGTATATTAAACTGTTCCTGGCATAGTGGGTAGTGTATTGTTGTGTACAGTCTCAGTGTGTTATATACTCTAAATTCTGACAGGGGATCAGTGTCACTTGGGTCGTTGGATTTGAGTTCTTGAAACTCCCCCACTCCTTCATCCATTTCTGTTCTGTCTGTCTGTTCACCTCCACCCACTCATCACAGGCATGTGAGCACAGCTCCAATCGCATGTCTGCTTTCCTGGAGAACACCTTCTTCTGCCCCGCCCCAACCAGGCACATCGCCAAAAAGGTAACACGCACACACACATGCACACACAGACGCACACACGCGCACACAAGCACACACTAGGCTTGTCAGTGTTACCATTTTGATGCTGATTACTTCCCTCTAAAACACCGTTGATACTGGTATTACCACATCGAACTGATCATTGGTCTCAACCTGGTTTCATTCATTTCCCTTGATTGTCAAGTGTGCAAATTATCGGAATAATCCATTGGCAGTTAAACACTTATTTCTTCACATTATGTTAGGGAGATTAAATGATAAATTTTAAAATCTGTTTTAATCGCTAAGTACACTGAACAGAAAAAAATATATACACCACTTTGTTACCTACCGCATTAGCATTAAGCACTATCTACAATAAAGGCTATCTTCAAGAAAACCTGCGCTTCAAGATTGTTTAAATGACTAAATCTGTGCATTGCAGATCTTTACCATTTACTGTGAGTGCAGAGAAGGACGAGTACAATGTATCCACAATTAAAAAATAATGTCAGTATAGTGTGCACAATTTTACAATGCAAATAAAAATTATTTTAATTCTCACTTAAAAGCCTAACTGAGGAGAACTGGCTATATCTGATAGTATTGAGTATTACGTCAATATAATATAACGTGCTTATATTCATCATAACACCCCAAAAAAACCTAGCACACACATTCTCACGCACGCACACACACTCACTCACACACACACACACACACACACACACACACACACACACACACACACAATGCCTGTTTAGTTTTGATTAATCTAGTTCCATAAATGACCCATAATAACAGTGAGTGGCTGCATTTAGCAGTGAATAAGTGGGGCCCTCAGTGCCTTTAGGGCTGTCTCACTCAGTGCCTGTAGGGCCTCGGTCCCTGTAGGGCTGTCTCACTCAGTGCCTGTAGAGGATGAATATTCTGTTACATGTGTAACCACTGTTGGTGCTAATTTTGAGTTAATTCTGCTCCAACTTTTCACTTGTCATCCACATCTGCACGTGTGCGCGTGGTTGTGAGAGTGCCTGTGTACGTGTAATGTATGTTTACAGAGTAGAGGGATCATGAAGCACTTATGTAATGACTGTGGTAAAACTGTTTTGTCTACCTTAGATAACTTTGTTTGCATTAAACTCACTGATTTTGCCAGGTTTTCAGCTCTGTGCTGAATTAAAATCCTGTGTTAACCCTGTGGTAGCTGTGTGTTAGCTCTTGATTGTATATGAACAGCGTTAGCTCTTGATTGTATTCGAACAGCAGTAGCTCTGTGTTAGCTCTTGATTGTATATGAGCAGCGGTAGCTTTTTGGTGCTAACTCTAACTGTGCTAACCTGTGCTAACCTCTATAGCTGCTTCATGAGGAGTTGGCCCTGCAGTGGGTGGTGAGCACCAGCACAGTGAGAGAGGCAGTGCTACAGCAGGCCTGGTTCTTCTTCCACCTGATGGTTGGTATCTGTACACACAAACACACACACACACACATATGCGCGCACACACACACACACACACACACATACACACACACACACACACAAACCCATACACACACACACACACACACACACACACACACAAACCCATACACACACATTTACACACACACACACACACACACACACACACGCTCACACATACTGCATGCACTTTATCAACAGTACACACACACACATATACGCATACATGCGCGCACACACCCATACACACACACACACACGCACGCACATGCTCACACATACAGCATGCACTTTATCAACAGTACACACACACTAACAACACTGTACACACTATAACAGGGGTAGGCAACCCTGATCCTGGAGTATCAGAGACAGTCCTGGTTTTTGCTCCATCCAAACCTATAACTATATAACTGGATTCATTTTAAGTAATCAGGTTTAATGAATGGAGTAACCATGTGCTGGAGGCACTCAGCATTTCACCATTCAGAATATTCAGCCTCAGACTTTTAATCATTCATCAAACATCAAACAAATTTTCAAAAGTATTCAAGCTCAGATGGAACAAAAGGTCACTATCGCTCCAGGGCCAGGGTTGCCTACACCTACAATCTGATATACAGACACGTCGTACACACTGGGTTCTGATTTACTTAGACCTTTAGCGGGTGCAAAAAAAACTTTTAACACAACCAACGATTGGTGCAAAACAATTACCAAGACCAATCGTTGGTTTCGCACACGCTAAAGGTCTTAGTAAATCAAGCCCACTGTGTATACACTACAGCCTGCACACACATTGTGCACACCTGCCTGTTTGTGTATCTGAGTGTATCTGAGTGTATCTGAGTGTATCTGAGTGTATCTGAGTGTATCTGAGTGTATCTGAGTGTATCTGTAACCTCCAGGTGAAGAGCATGACCCATCACCTGTTCCTGTCCTCTCGTCTGGACGTCCCGAGAAGGCAGCGCTTCCCTGATCGTTTCGTCGACGATATCGCCGCTCTGGTGTGCGCCATCAGCGCAGACATTGGCAGCAGACACCACAAGGTACGGCATAGCACCCCCTTGAGGACACACAGAGTACTGCACACAGGACTTAATTCCTGAGGGTTATGGTAGTGCTCTCTCAGGATGTGAAGCTACTGTAACACAGGCTATGGTAGGATGTGGGTTACAGTCATTCTTTCTCTCTGTCTCACTCTCTCTCCCCCCTTTTTTTGTATCTGTCTCCCTCTTTCTCCGTCTCCCTCTCTCTCTCTCAGGATGTGGAGCTGGTCGAGAGGTTGAACAGCAGTCTAGCATTCTTCCTCAATGACCTGCTGTCACTCATGAACCGAGGCTTTGTTTTCAACCTCATTCGCACCTATTACAAACAGGTACTTACACTGTACACGCACACACACACACGCACACACGCAGCGGAGTACCTTTATGCTGAGCTTATTGCAGTTGAGTATTTTCATAGGTTTACCCATGCTGATGTTTATATCATAGTATAGTATCTTTACTCAGGGCGATGATCGGAGTGCATTTGAGTATCTTTGCACATACTAATGTTCTTGTTGTAATTCAGTATCTTTGCCCACATGGGCACACAGACACACATACTGTAGTTGAGTATTTATATATGCACATGCTGATGTTCGTACTGTAGTATAGCATCTTTGCGCAGGGCGATGTTGATGTTCGTACTGTAGTATAGCATCTTTGCGCAGGGCGATGCTGATGTTCGTACTGTGGTATAGCATCTTTGCGCAGGGCGATGCTGATGTTCGTACTGTGGTATAGCATCTTTGCGCAGGGCGATGCTGATGTTCGTACTGTGGTATAGCATCTTTGCGCAGGGCGATGTTGATGTTCGTACTGTGGTATAGCATCTTTGCGCAGGGCGATGCTGATGTTCGTACTGTGGTATAGCATCTTTGCGCAGGGCGATGCTGATTTTCGTACCGTAGTATAGCATCTTTGCGCAGGGCGATGCTGATGTTCGTACTGTAGTATAGCATCTTTGCGCAGGGCGATGCTGATGTTGTAGTTGAGTCTCTCGTTTCTCCTCAGATCTCCAGTAGGCTCCACTCCACCCCTAACCCCAGCTCTCTGACGGCGCTCAGGATGGATTTCATCCGCATCATCAGCTGTCATGAGCACTACGTCACCCTCAACCTTCCCTGCGCCACCCTGAGCCCTCCTGCCTCGCCTTCTCCCTCCACCTCTTCTACAACCTCACAGGTACACACCACCCACTCCCCCTCCACCTCTTCTACAACCTCACAGGTACACACCACCTCTCTGCTCCACCCACTCCCCCTCCATCTCTTCTACAACCTCGCAGGTACACACCACCCACTCCCCCACCATCTCTTCTACAACCTCACAGGTACACACCACCTCTCTGCTCCACCCCCTCCACCTCTTCTACAACCTCACAGGTACACACCACCCACTCCCCCTCCACCTCTTCTACAACCTCACAGGTACACACCACCTCTCTGCTCCACCCACTCCCCCTCCACCTCTTCTACAACCTCACAGGTACACACCGCCCACTCCCCCACCATCTCTTCTACAACCTCACAGGTACACACCACCCACTCCCCCTCCACCTCTTCTACAACCTCACAGGTACACACCACCTCTCTGCTCCACCCACTCCCCCTCCACCTCTTCTACAACCTCACAGGTACACACCACCCACTCCCCCTCCATCTCTTCTACAACCTCACAGGTACACACCACCCACTCCCCCTCCACCTCTTCTACAACCTCACAGGTACACACCACCTCTCTGCTCCACCCACTCCCCCTCCACCTCTTCTACAACCTCACAGGTACACACCACCTCTCTGCTCCACCCCCTCCACCTCTTCTACAACCTCACAGGTACACACCACCCACTCCCCCTCCATCTCTTCTACAACCTCACAGGTACACACCACCTCTCTGCTCCACCCACTCCCCCTCCATCTCTTCTACAACCTCACAGGTACACACCACCCACTCCCCCTCCACCTCTTCTACAACCTCACAGGTACACACCACCCACTCCCCCTCCATCTCTTCTACAACCTCACAGGTACACACCACCTCTCTGCTCCACCCACTCCCCCTCCACCTCTTCTACAACCTCACAGGTACACACCACCCACTCCCCCTCCACCTCTTCTACAACCTCACAGGTACACACCACCTCTCTGCTCCACCCACTCCCCCTCCACCTCTTCTACAACCTCGCAGGTACACACCACCTCTCTGCTCCACCCCCTCCACCTCTTCTACAACCTCACAGGTACACACCACCCCCTCCCCCTCCATCTCTTCTACAACCTCACAGGTACACACCACCTCTCTGCTCCACCCCCTTCACCTCTTCTAC
The DNA here is from genome assembly GCA_022702515.1 of Ilyophis sp. 1 JC-2022. Classification (NCBI taxonomy): domain Eukaryota; kingdom Metazoa; phylum Chordata; class Actinopteri; order Anguilliformes; family Synaphobranchidae; genus Ilyophis; species Ilyophis sp. 1 JC-2022. Next base: position 104,546,693 of record CM040394.1, read on the forward strand.
AACCTCACACGTATACACCCCCCCCTCAGCCCCACACTATTTACTGTGCTGTTTCCCTGCGTTGACTGTGCTGTGTCTCATGTTAACTGTGCTCTCTCACTGTGCTCTGTCTCTGTAGAGCTCTGCGTTCTCCAGTCAGGTGCATGATCAGGGCGTGGCCAGCATGTTTGAGCTCTCCCCACCTTTCAGACAGCAGCACTTCCTGTCCGCTCTACTCCTCACTGAGCTGTCGCTTATCCTGGAGCCTGAGGGAGAGGGGTGAGTACATACACACACTACATACACACACACTACATAAACACACACACTACATACATACTGCATAAACACACACACTACATACACACACAAACACACACAAAACATACACACCACATACACACACTACATACACACGCACACTGCAGGTTTTGGTTTTAGGTCGGGAAATGGTAATTCATTTTTGTATTGTATTATGTCAGTCTGGTCAAGTCTGAATAGTGTAAAATCAGGAGAGTATGTGTAGGAGAGGGTACAGGTGTAATATCTCTTTGTAAAATCAGGAAAGTGTATGTGTAGGAGAGGCTACAGGTGTAATATCTATATGTAAAATCAGGAGAGTGAATGTGTAGGAGAGGGTACAGGTGTAATATCTCTCTCTCTTATCTCACAGGGTGTTCTTCCTCCATAAGAAGGCGATCAGCGCTCTCCACACGGTTCTCTGTAGTCATGACGCAGATCCGCGCTACACCGACCCCCAGGTGCGCCCCTACATCGCCCGGCTCTACCTGCCTTTGCTCCCCATCGTCATGGAGACGCTGTCCCAGCTGCACGACTTCACAGGTGTGTGTGTTTGAGAGGACGTCGACCAGAAGGACATTGTAGAGTCACGCACCTGACACCCTCATGTCTCACTGCGTCTGTTTCTGTCTGTCTGCCTATCTGTCCGTGTGTCTGTCTGACTGTTTCTGTGTGTGTTTGTTTGTTTCTGTCTGTCGGTTTGTGTGTGTGTGTGTGTGTGTGTGTGTGTCGGTCGGTCGGTCTGTGTTTGTGTGTCTGTTTCTGTCTGCCTGTTTCTGTGTCTGTCTGTCTGTCTGTACAGAGACGTGCCCGACTCGGACTAGACATGCCACCGCCGCTCCCACTGATGATTTCGACTCGGACAGCAGCACCATCAGCCAGTCCGTCGCCATGGCGATAGCGGGCTCTCCACTGCCGCACACCAAGGCCAACCCCTTTGCCCTCCCGGCGGTGGTGAGTGATGTCATCACAGATCGCTCAGTGATGTCACTGTGTGTTAGCGTTATTCTCATGGCAAATATACATGTGTTGCCATAGCATGTACACAACAAACAGGGGGAAAAAGGGCTCTCTATCTCTCTCTCTTTCAACTTCAATTTTGTTCAATTCAGTTCACCTCATTGGCATAAAATACATTTTGTGTATATCAGCCAAGCATTATTTGTAGTAATTAGAGAAACACAACACTCTCATTGAGCAGGTTTCTCTCTCTCTCCCTGTCTCCCACTCTCCCTCCCTATCCCCTCCCCTGAATCGCTCTCTCCCTCTCTCTCTCTCTCTCACTTTCTCTCCCTCCCTCCCCCTCTCTCGCCCTCTCCCCCCCCCCCCCCCCTCCCTCTCTCTCAGGCTGGGCGGCCATGTTCCACTCTCTCAGCAGAGTGCAGCAGGACTCTGTTGGCCTGTTTCCTGTGGGTGCTGAAGAACGCAGACACGGACCTGCTGGAGGGCTGGATCTCTGACCTGTCTGTGCTGCAGATCAACCGCCTTCTAGACCTGCTCCACCTGTGTGTGTCCTGTTTCGAGTACAAGGTACGCCTTTAACCCCATCTCCTACACCCTCTCTTACACCTCCACCGCTGCGCTCCACGCCTCACGCCTCCTCCCCCCGCACCTCCTCCCCTGCAGGGGAAAAAGGCTCTGGAGAGGATCAACAGTCTGACCTTTAAAAAGTCCCAGGATATGAAGGCCCGTCTGGAGGAGGCCATACTGGGCACCATCGGGGCCAGACAGGAGATGGTGCGGAGATGCCGAGGTATCTGTGTGTGTGTGTGTGTTGGTGTGTGTATATTCAGTGTGTGGGTATGTGTGTGTGTGTGTGCGTGTGGGTGTTTGTTGTGTGCGCGTGTGATTGTGCGTGTTTGTGAGAGTGTGTGTAACTCCCCTGGATGTATTATCCTAACAGAGAGGAGTCCCTATGGCAGCCAGGAAAATGTCAGATGGAGGAAGAACGTCACTCACTGGAGACAGAACACTGACCGAGTCGACAAGTAAGTCCTCCTCATTCTGACCGGCTACTCACATGCTTAATGTGTGTGTGTGTGCGTGTACGTGCTTGCATGTGTGTGCATATACGTGTATGTGTGTTTATGGTCATGCATGTTATATTGGTTTTTGTGCAGAACGAAAGCAGAGGTGGAACAGGACTCTGTAGTGGACGGTAATCTGTCCACTGAAGCCTCTCTCGTAGTTCTGGACACACTGGAGATCATTGTAAAGGTACAAGACCTCTGCCTTTCTCTCTTTCCTTTTCTTTCTCTCTGTAATTCAAATTTGAGTTGCTTTGTTGGCTGTAATACGTATGTCGGTATTACCTCTCTCTCGCTCTCTCACTTTTTCTCTTTCTGTCTGATGGTGTTGTTTCTATGTCTTAAAAATGGTTTCTCTCAGACAGTAATGTCTAATGTGTGTGTGTTTCTCACAGACAGCGATGATGTGTGTGTGCTTCTCTCATAGACGGTGATGATGTCAGAGCTGAAGGAGAGCGTTCTAGGCGGGGTGCTCTGGGTGCTGCTCCACAGCATGGCGGGAAATCAGAGCGCACACTTTCTACAGCACTGCTTCACCACCCAGAGAGCGCTCGTCTTTAAGGTCTGTTACCGCTGTGTGTGTGTGTGTGTGTGCTTCTTATTATGGCAAGCCGTTTTAACATTTATTCAACTTTCTTAGCTAGCTACCTTATTAGTCCTAGCTAGTTGCCCATTTGTCCTAGCTAGCTGGCCATACGACCTAGCTAGCTACCACAATTACCCTAGCTAGTTTGGGCCAACTAGCTGGCCATACGACCTAGCTAGCTACCACAATTACCCTAGCTAGTTTGGGCCAACTAGCTGGCCATACGACCTAGCTAGCTACCACAATTACCCTAGCTAGTTTGGGCCAACTAGCTGGCCATACAACCTAGCTAGCTACCACAATTACCCTAGCTAGTTTGGGCCAACTGGCTGGCCATACGACCTAGCTAGCTACCACAATTACCCTAGCTAGTTTGGGCCAACTGGCTGGCCATACGACCTAGCTAGCTACCACAATTACCCTAGCTAGTTTGGGCCAACTAGCTGGCCATACGACCTAGCTAGCTGTGACAAATGGCCACCTAGCTGTGTTAAAAAGCCAACTAGGTGCACCAAAAAGGCAGCTAGTTCCATAAGAAATTACAGCTAGCTAGTTAACTAGCTACATGGCAAAAGGGGCAGTTAGTTAACTAGCTACCGGGCTAGGTCGCAAATGTCTTTTTAAAAACGTAGCTAGTTAAGTAGTTGGCCTTAACACCATGTCAGATAGTTAACTAGCTGCCCTTTTTTCTGTGTAGCTAGTAAACTAGCTGCACTTTGTTCATGAGCTAGTGAACTAGCTAGTGTTTTAACGCAACTCGCTGGGACATATAGCTATCTAGGTCGGACAAATGGGCAGCTAGCTAGCTACGGCTTGCCATATCCTACGGCACTATTTCACCACCCACAGAGCGCTCGTCTTTAAGGTGTGTTACTGCTGTGTGTGTGTGTAATGGGTAATGGGTAATGTCTCCTTGCTGTAGTTCCCAGAGATGCTGTTTGAGGAGGACACAGGGCTCTGTGTGTTGTGTGTGTGTGTGTGTGTGTGTGTGTGTGTGTGTGAATGGGTAATGGGTATTGTCTCCTTGCTGTAGTTCCCAGAGATGCTGTTTGAGGAGGACACAGAGCTGTGTGCAGACCTGTGTCTGCGGTTACTGCGTCTGTGTAGCAGCAGTGTGGCCTCAGTGCGTAGCCACGCCAGCGCCTCTCTCTACCTGCTCATGCGCCAGAACTTTGAGATCGGCAACGTGAGTCTCTCTCATACACGCATACACACAGGGGCGTAACTTTGGTTTGAACATTGGGGGGGGGGTTGAGATGCATACTCATAGACCCCAAGAACACCAACCGTCTCGGGGGGTCTGGGGGCACAGCGACTGTGCAGAATTTTAAGGAGAACATACTTAAGACTGCTGATCAAAAAATCACAACATGAGAACACCAACGATATTTTCCATGAGTAGCCTAGCTTGATCTACAGTCGCTACAGAAGCGAACAGCTGGACAGTAGAGAACAAAAATTAAAAATTCCGCAGATCGACTTCTGTCAGTTGCCAACCAGCCTTAGCCTAATTACTATTTCGGACAAATGCTCCAAGTAGCTCAATGCAACTCATCTAGCAGGCCCTGAGGGTTTTTGCAGCATGTTAAAAGACCCAATCATCACGGAGATATGACCATTTTAAACTTTTTTGTAAGTGCATAGAGCCTAGTTTGTTTATACCGTGACGCTGTTCGCTAACCAGAACTCGCAGGACGGATAGTGGGACAACGTTCCGATGGGTTGGTTGTTTGACATTAGCTTTTTCTCCACATCATGACAAATTATTATTATAAATTTTTTTAGTTTTTTTGTGTGACTTTTTGATCCTTACCGTGGCAGCCCGCCACTGACATTGCGTGTTAGCTAGCTAGTCAAGGCAGTGTATATGGAAATCTAGCTAAAATTAACTAACATTAGCCAACGTTAACTTATTGGACGTATTGCTGGTCACTCAACCAACGTCAACAAACACAATTTTAGAAAACGTAGCTATTTATAACGTTAACATTATGAAAAAGTGCATGAGCATAGATCTACCATTCCATTCCCTCACGTTTGTCTGGACGGTGGCTGTCCTGTGTGACTGGCAGCTTGGTAGCAAGCGGGGAGGAATAGACTGACACAGAGGTGCAACCAAGTGTAAAATTGGGGTGGCCTGTAACAAACACGGGGAAAAAACAAGATTTTATCTGTTTACCTTTGTCTTTTTTATATAAAATGAACGTATACTCGTCGTTGTGCTATATTATTGGGGGGGTGATATTGGGAGAGTCGCGACCCCCCTATAAATTACACCCTTACATACACACACACTATCTTACTCTCCCTTTCACACACACACACACACACACACACACACACACACACACACTCACTGCTTCACACACACACTCATTTTCTTTCTCTCATACACACAGTCATACATGCGTACATACATACAGACATGCGTCTCAACACCATTGAAGTGTCTGAAGATCAAATTGCTCTTCATGGTCCCACACATACGCAAATGCATCATGCATGTATAAATACATAATGTCTCACGCACACACACACACACACACACTCTCACTGTCTCACACACACTCATTGTGACGCGTGCAGACATACACACACACACACACACACACACACACTCACTGTCTCTCACACACACACACACACACACACACACACAGTGTGTGATGGATGCCACTCTCTGCTGCAGAACTTTGCTCGTGTGAAGATGCAGGTGACCATGTCACTGTCCTCCCTGGTGGGGATGTCACAGAACTTCAATGAGGAGCACCTTCGCCGCTCCCTCAAAACCATCCTCACCTACGCTGAAGAGGACCTGGAGCTCAGGGACACGCCTTTCCCTGAACAGGTAACACTAAGAAACACACCCTTCCCAGCGCAGGTAATGCTGAGAGACACGCCCTTCCCAGAGCAGGTAATACTGAGAGACACGCCCTTCCCAGAGCAGGTAATACTGAGAGACACGCCCTTCCCAGAGCAGGTAATACTGAGAGACATGCCCTTCCCAGAGCAGGTAATACTGAGAGACACGCCCTTCCCAGAGCAGGTAATACTGAGAGACACACCCTTCCCAGCGCAGGTAATACTGAGAGACACGCCCTTCCCAGCACTGGTAATACTGAGAGACATGCCCTTCCCAGCGCAGGTAATACTGAGAAAGATGCGCTTCCCAGCGCAGGTAATACTGAGAGACATGCCCTTCCCAGAGCAGGTAATACTGAGAGACGCCCTTCCCAGTGTAGGTTGAAGCCCTCCATAACTCTCATAATGAGTGCAGTTATGGGTGGAGTACCTGTGAATTGGAAGCTAAATTAAATGACAGAAGGTGTGTTTCTCTGTAACCATGGTAACCAATGGTGTTGTTGTTGTAAGTGTCAGTATTACTGAAGCGCATCAGAGTGTGTGTGTGTGTGTGTGTGTGTGTCTCAGGTTCAGGATCTTGTGTTCAACCTGCACATGATTCTGACTGACACGGTGAAGATGAAGGAGTACCAGCAGGATCCCGAGATGCTCATTGATTTAATGTACAGGTAAGAATAATAATTGTAAATTATTGTAATTCTAATTATTATAATAATTCTACAAAATAACTCATGGAGGGAATCAAAAATCACAGATGTTTTTGGTTAGTTTGAATATGAAATCTATTGTTTCGTTTTTTTTAAACAAGACTATAATATATTTGTAATTAACTTTTAAAAATCTTTTTTTTTTTTTTTTTACTTGGAAAAATTGTTAAAATATACAAGTTGTGATTTACATGTTAAAAAAAGTTATGAAGTGATCATGCAGATATCTTTTTATCCTTTTAAGGTATAGAATCATAAATATGTGATTAGAATGTTCTTGTAATGATGATGTAACAATCACTGCTGGTAATTGAAAGCAATGTAATTTTAGAACACTGACTTGAGAATTTTGAAAAAACATTCCAAAAAAGGGTACTTTTTTTTTACCGACCCTCTGGCTTGCCCTGTAGGATCGCTAAGGGTTACCAGACGTCTCCAGACCTGCGTCTGACTTGGCTGCAGAACATGGCAAGGAAGCATTCGGAGAGGGGGAACCACGCCGAGGCCGCTCACTGCCTGGTGCACAGCGCCGCCCTGGTGGCAGAGTACCTGAACATGCTGGAGGACTGCCGCTACCTCCCAATCGGATGTGTGTCTTTCCAGGTCAGCGTTTACACTGGCACAAACATGCAGACGCACACACACACACATCCTCATACACATACAGAGCACGCTCCAGTACACACACACTCCTCACTTAGTTACATGCACACAAATACATATTTATACACAGATGCACACATGTAAGCTGAGTTGCACAGCTACGCATTAGTGTTATTGTTAAACACAGTGTCATGTCCTGGACTGTGTGTGTGTGTGTGTGTGTGTGTGTGTGTGTGTGTGTATATATATATACATGTGTGTGTACTGGAGTGTGTTCTGTGTGTGTGTGTGAACATGTGTCTATGTGTAACTGTGCACACGCGTGTTCTCCATTGCAGAACATCTCCTCTAACGTGCTGGAGGAGTCCGCGGTGTCTGATGACATCCTGTCTCCCGAGGAGGAGGGGATATGTGCGGGGAAGTACTTCACCGAGTCCGGCCTGGTGGGGCTGCTGGAACAGGCAGCTCACTACTTCGACACGGTGAGGGATATGTCCTCATGTTGCACGGCGATATAACTTTATAGAACAGGGATATAACCTGCAGTAATACAGGGGTGTAACCTCCTTCGACACGGTGAGGGATATGTCCTCATGTTGCACGGCGATATAACCTGCAGTAATACAGGGATGTAACCTCCTTCAACACGGTGAGGGATATGTCCTCATGTTGCACGGCGATATAACCTTATAGAACAGGGATATAACCTGCAGTAATACAGGGGTGTAACCTCCTTCGACATGGTGAGGGATATGTCCTCATGTTGCACGGCGATATAACCTTATAGAACAGGGATATAACCTGCAGTAATACAGGGGTGTAACCTCCTTCAACATGGTGAGGGATATGTCCTCATGTTGCACGGCGATATAACCTTATAGAACAGGGATATAACCTGCAGTAATACAGGGGTGTACCCTCCTTCAACATGGTGAGGGATATGTCCTCATGTTGCACGGCGATATAACCTTATAGAACAGGGATATAACCTGCAGTAATACAGGGGTGTAACCTCCTTCGACATGGTGAGGGATATGTCCTCATGTTGCACGGCGATATAACCTTATAGAACAGGGATATAACCTGCAGTAATACAGGGGTGTAACCTCCTTCAACATGGTGAGGGATATGTCCTCATGTTGCACGGCGATATAACCTTATAGAACAGGGATATAACCTGCAGTAATACAGGGGTGTAACCTCCTTCAACATGGTGAGGGATATGTCCTCATGTTGCACGGCGATATAACCTTATAGAACAGGGATATAACCTGCAGTAATACAGGGATGTAACCTCCTTCAACATGGTGAGGGATATGTCCTCATGTTGCACGGCGATATAACCTTATAGAACAGGGATATAACCTGCAGTAATACAGGGGTGTAACCTCCTTCAACATGGTGAGGGATATGTCCTCATGTTGCATGGCGATATAACCTTATAGAACAGGGATATAACCTGCAGTAATACAGGGATGTAACCTCCTTCAACATGGTGAGGGATATGTCCTCGTGTTGCACGGCGATATAACCTTATAGAACAGGGATATAACCTGCAGTAATACAGGGATGTAACCCTTATATAGTACAGGGATGTAACCCCCAGGTATATAACATCTTGCAGTACAAGGATGATACAAGTATCTAACTTGTTTTACTGGGATACAATGGGACCCCAGGCCTGGTGCTTTCATACTGGGGTTTTCTCTGTGTTTCAGGCAGCGATGTATGAGGCCATTAATGAGGTCTATAAGATCCTCCTGCCCATACACGAGGCCAGCAGAGACTTCATGAAGCTGGCCACTGTCCACGGCAAGCTACACGTTGCCTTCAACAAGGTTTACAACCAGGTAATAATGATAATAATAATAATAATAATAATGCCTTGCAATTATACAGCGCCTTTCTCACTCTCAAAGCACTTTACAATGATGAGGGGGAAACTCGCCTCAACCACCACCAATTTGTAGCATCCACCTGGTTGATGCAACGGCAGCCATTTTGCTCCAGAGCAGCGACTGCAGCCGGACTGGAGTAGCAGCCGGCTGCAGGCGCCATCTTGGATTCCCAGAATACATTGCAGCCATGGGAAGGGGTTACAGCTAAAATTGAGCATTCCAAAATGAAGGAATACATTAGGGGGGAATAAAATAGTTGTTAAATGTAATGTCCCCTCATATAGAAAGTATATGTATAATAGTGTTGCAGTGTTTTTAGCGTGTGGGGAAACTGCGGGGAGTGACTCTGTGGACTTCCTCACAACCCAGTGTGCTGGAAATAGCCCCTATTTGGCCATGTCCCCACTCACTTTTGTTTTGGCTGTCGAGTTTCACTCTGTCGCTCTCTGATGATGTCACTGTCTCCATCTGATGATTTCACTTTGTCTCTGATTATGTCACACTCTTTCTCTCTCTCTCTCTCTCTCTCTCTCACTAGAGCTCCGGATGGGAGGTAAGCCTTATAGAAAAATATGTGAAAATAATAATAGATGTTTACCAGTTCTGGTGTGCAGCTGTGCCGTTTTGTGCTGCCTGCTGGTTGTTTGTGTGAGTGTGCTATATTTGTAGTGTTATGTTCGGCTATTTTGTTGTGATTAGTGTGTTAACACGTTTTCTTTTTTCCTTCCCCCGACCCTCATGGGTGCATCTGAATATGGTGAGTGTAACAATATCATACACACAGTGTTAAATACACACCATGTATAAATGTACATACAGTGCCCTCCACAATTATTGGCACCCCTGGTAAAGATGAGTAAAAAGGGTATAAAGAATTCAGCTTTTGGTGAATTGGCTTAATCTCACACTGAAAATCTCACTCCCTCTCTTCCCCTCTTTCCATTCCCCCTATTCCCCTCTTTCCATTCCCCCTCTTCATCGCTCCCCCCTGTAGGTCTAGAGAATGTTTGGGACCTACTTCCGAGTTGGTTTCTATGGCAGCCGGTTTGGAGATCTGGATGAGCAGGAGTTTGTGTACAAGGAGCCATCGATCACAAAACTGGCAGAGATATCCCACCGGCTGGAGGTACTCAACATAATGAAAAGAATGGTGATGGGTACAATGATATTAACTAAACAGAGAACAGGACTCTTGGATGGTCCATCACAAAACATATTTTTCCTGTTGTCGTCATCATAATTATTATTATAAATAGATATACTTGTCTTCTTTTTCACTCGAATTTAATAAATTACAACTCATTATCTTTACTTTGTAAAACTACTACAAGCTCAGTGAAAATTACATTATGAAGTCTGACGATGTCCAGGCTGTAATAGTGATTGGTGTTCTGTGTTTGGTGGGTACTGGTGTTCTGGGTGTGATAGGTACTGGTGTTCTGGGTGTGATAGGTACTGGTGTTCTGTGTTTGGTGGGTACTGGTGTTCTGGGTGTGATAGGTACTGGTGTTCTGGGTGTGATAGGTACTGGTGTTCTGGGTGTGATAGGTACTGGTGTTCTGGGTTTGGTGGGTACTGGTGTTCTGGGTGTGATAGGTACTGGTGTTCTGGGTTTGGTGGGTACTGGTGTTCTGGGTGTGATAGGTACTGGTGTTCTGGGTTTGGTGGGTACTGGTGTTCTGGGTTTGGTGGGTACTGGTGTTCTGGGTTTGGTGGGTACTGGTGTTCTGGGTGTGATAGGTACTGGTGTTCTGGGTGTGATAGGTACTGGTGTTCTGGGTGTGATAGGTACTGGTGTTCTGGGTTTGGTGGGTACTGGTGTTCTGGGTGTGATAGGTACTGGTGTTCTGGGTTTGGTGGGTACTGGTGTTCTGGGTGTGATAGGTACTGGTGTTCTGGGTTTGGTGGGTACTGGTGTTCTGGGTTTGGTGGGTACTGGTGTTCTGGGTTTGGTGGTGACTGGTGTTCTGGGTTTGGTGGGTACTGGTGTTCTGGGTGTGATAGGTACTGGTGTTCTGGGTTTGGTGGGTACTGGTGTTCTGGGTTTGGTGGGTACTGGTGTTCTGGGTTTGGTGGGTACTGGTGTTCTGGGTTTGGTGGGTACTGGTGTTCTGGGTTTGGTGGGTACTGGTGTTCTGGGTGTGATGGGTACTGGTGTTCTGGGTTTGGTGGGTACTGGTGTTCTGGGTGTGATAGGTACTGGTGTTCTGGGTTTGGTGGGTACTGGTGTTCTGGGTGTGATGGGTACTGGTGTTCTGGGTTTGGTGGGTACTGGTGTTCTGTGTTTGGTGGGTACTGGTGTTCTGGGTTTGGTGGGTACTGGTGTTCTGGGTTTGGTGGGTACTGGTGTTCTGTGTTTGGTGGGTACTGGTGTTCTGGGTTTGGTGGGTACTGGTGTTCTGGGTTTGGTGGGTACTGGTGTTCTGGGTTTGATGGGTACTGGTGTTCTAATGCTTGCTGTTACTCTTCTGTATTTGTTTGTGTTGTGCAGGAGTTTTATATGGAGCGGTTTGGAGATGAATCTGTGGAGATCATTAAGGATTCAAACCCAGTCGACAAGAGCAAACTGGACTCTAATAAGGTCAGAGCCTAGGATGGGGTGGTGAGGGGGCCTAGAGTTCTACCCTCTGGAGCTAGGGGCCCCCTCTATAGAGCCCCACCCTCTTGAGCTAGGGGCCCCCTCTATAGAGCCCCACCCTCTGGAGCTAGGGGCCCCCTCTATAGAGCCCCACCCTCTGGAGCTAGGGGCCCCTCTATAGAGCC
>CM040394.1:104563417-104740917 GCA_022702515.1 Ilyophis sp. 1 JC-2022
CGACCTTTGTCATTAAAAAAAAAAAAAGGTCAAAACGCGGCCTATTGCGACCCCTGATACACACACACACCTACACAAGTGCATATAGACTTATTCCCTTATGTACACACTCTTATACACACATGCACCCATAAGTCCATAGACTCATACAAGCGGTCACACACAAAGGTGCATACAGACACGCACACGAACACACTCACAGACATGCACGTTCACGCTCAAAACGTTCACTCACACAAATGCAGCTGTAGAAATCGGCTCTACTAATCACGCATAATGCTCCCTTAACGGCACTATGCCGTCAATATTTATCTTAAATATCATCTCGTTTTTTATATCGATACTATAAAATACTTTTAATCTGTTTTTTTCCCCGCAGAAACTCCTTCAGTCGATCCAGCCTTCGCAAAGTGGACTGTTGAAAAAAAAACAGTGAATCGCTTCAAGGGCTTTATAAATGTTTCAGCGAAACCTTTCTCACACACTCTCTCTCTCTCTTTCTTTTCCTCTCTCTACCTCCGACCCATCCTGCCTTCTTATTCTCTCCATTTCTCCCTCGTTCCTTTCCTCTTTCCTCCTGTTTTCCCTGAAAGGACTCTTTGTATGACCGAATATAATCACGCTTAGCTCCGTCGCTTAGTCAGCGTAAACGCACTCCCCGAAACCTCGGGCTTATCGGCCATCACTGAAAATTCTCATATCTCATCCTCCATTTTTTGTCTTGAGAAATGACAGCTGGGCATTCTGATTTGGGAGGGCAGGTATGCCGTCCGGCGAGTTACGGCTTGGCGCGGCGTGCCCCATACCTATATAAAGTCTACACTGAGGAGGAGGTCAGTTACTTCATTTGAATATAGTCCCATTTAATTGATTCTGCACCTCACACACTCAACACTGTCACTCCGCACCATCACTGAGCCCCACGCACTCAACACTATCGCTTAACACTGCGCATTACACTAGTACTGAACCCCACACCATCGGCACTGTGCGGGAGAGGTATTCACGTTCGTTAGAAATTTTGTAGACTCAGTCTGCTTTCAGTGTCCCGTTCGTGCTATTTTAAACAACAAACGCCAAACTTAAAATGTCCCTTTCTTTCTTTTTAGTGTGTGAATTAATACAAAGACTGCTCTGAGTGTATGAGGGTTGATTACTCTGTGTGCAGTTACCAGGCCTGTTCACTCTGTTTGCATGAGTTCTGACTGTTCTGTGCTTGATTATCAGGACTGGTTTCCTCTGTGTTTGTGAGTAATGATTGCTGTGTGTGTTTGTGATTACCAGGGCTGGTTGTTCTGTCTGTCTGAGGTTTTTAGCCGCCCAGACTATTGAACCACGTATTGCAGCAGTGTCCAGCAGCTCGTCTGTGTGAGCAATTGCTGCAGAATACGTTTTTGAAAAAACTGTTGGATGTTACAGCCTTCCAGCACATGTGTTTGCAATTATGTGTCTGTGTGGGAATGTGTGTGTGCGTGTGCGCCGGTGAGTATGTTTGTGTGTGTGTGTGTATGGGGGGGGGTTCATGTGTATGCACGTATGTGTGTGTGTGTGCGTGTGTGTGCGCATAAATGAAGTGAGCATTTATCCTATATTACTGCACTTGTCTCTTATGTTAAAGAGTAACAGAACTACTGCTGTCTAACTACTGTATGTAACACTGTACCTTAATCACCTGTGTAACTTCTCTTAACTACTGTATTTCAGACAAAAATATTTATGTATTTTTTACTGCTTTGTATTAAAGGTATTTCTCAGTCCCAGATGGGATTCTGACTGTAAGAGTTGCTGGCTAGTGTGTGGTTAAGTGTCTGAGTATATTGCTTGGGTAAGCGCTTTTAAGTTTTTGGGGGGAAAACATAATGTATATGTGTGGCGGTTTTTTAAATCCCAAGAAGATTATTATTTTCTTGTAGACAACCATATATAAGCATAATTCCCATTTTATCTGAACTTTTCAAACTGATAATGATATTCAGTTTAACTTAAATTTGCACTGCCATATTTAGTAATAGTTGCAAGTTTCTCACCTAATCAAATTGTTCAGTTCTGTTCAAATTCTATTTCATGTCTGTGGTGCTTTGTGCTGAAACAGTCACAAAGATACTTTACTGGAAATAGGAACTGAGCCCCCAAAACCCCCCAAAAACCAGCAAGCGAGGCAAACTCCCCACTGGGGGAAAACGCACAGTCGAGAATTGTTTTCCCCCACTTTAACAAACAACAGACTTTTGTTTGGTACAAACACAAAATAAAATGTAAACTTCACAATGGTTATCGTACAATTATGAGCTCAATTTAATAAAAATCTAACAATAGGGTACAGAGCTCTAGATGTCGGCACACCAAAATTGGATGTCGGTTGATTACATGTCATGGCTAAGATATTGGATTTTTAACATGGTATTGTTATTGTTATATTTCGTCTAAGCCCATTATATGTCGCAAGAACATGTGCTTTTAACATATTTAAGAACGCAGGTTCTGGAATGTTCTGCGTGTCCTCCAGTCTGCATATCAGTTTATTATTGGTCACAAGGGCAGAGCTTTTTTATGCTATAGACGGTAAGTATTGGCAAATCTACTTGCGTGGGAACTTTGGCATCCATCTGCACTCCTCTCCTCTCTAATTAGGATCCTAGGTTACCCAATGTTTACACCACACGTCTTTTTAGGTCCCATAATGATGTTTCAGAGTTCAAACGCGTCCTTCTAAACCAGACTGTCCAGTTTTTTAAAGTTTTTTTTCACCTTGTACACTGCAGACTGTTCCATTGGATCGTGGCTTCAGCCACCTATAGATGTTTTCATGTGATTGCTCTACTGTAGGGTGTGTTCCTGATGGAAATTACAGGGCCGATTGGAGTAATGATGCAGAGTTTATATTGACGTGAGAGAATAACTTTGTAACTGAATATTAGACAAAGGAATTGGTGGTGGACCTTAAGAAAAAGGTATGACCCTAATCAGTTGGCTGTCAATGCTGATGAGATATTTTATTAAAAGCTTACACCCATTTTTTATTTTCCCATTTAAATACTAATTATTCTAGTCATCAATAACAAAAAAAGCAAAAACAATGTGGACATACCATATAAAAACAGCACTTGTACAATGGAAAAAGCGCTTCAACTAAGATGTTTCAATGCAGTAGGCTACTTCGCAACTCTTTAAGAGGTGCTCTTGAGAATGAACCCAATCGTGTGAAGTTGGCTAATATGCATGGAAATTGGTGTAAATAACACACTAACGTTAGATTAATCATATTTAGAATTATAGATGTATTTAATATATTAACGGGATTGATAGTGGAAAGAGACTGGAAACAGTCGTCCGTATCATCATGGGAGATTTTCTGGACAATTGATAAATGACTAGCTAAAATCTACTGAGTTTCCTGTTCTCGTCAACATAATCTTCTTCTGTTTTTATGATATATTGCAGTGATTTTCGTACGAGTTGTGTCGTCAGAGCATTTCCGACTCCTAACTTGTAACCCCTGCAGTCCGGGAGCTCCGCCGTTTGCTCGCATGAGGGGGTTGTGAGGCCTCGCCGCGTGGCCGTTTGAAGAGAGCAGCTGACCGCCGCTGGGATCTTAATGAGATCCAGATGTTTGAGAGCGGAGCGCGCGGCCATTTTATACAGTCTTCACGTGCGCGTAAAGCAGACTTATTCGGACGGCTGCTGTATCACATGAAAATAAAATAAAAGGGAACTTGCTCTCGGGCCTGTTGATTTATTGCTATTTTCAATATTTTTCTACATTGACATGTGTGGCCTAGTAAATCACAATTTCTCTTGAGATCTGATCATTAACGTTGTGTGGAGATTGTCCGCTTCTCTAAACTGCATAAAAAGTTAAGGGGTCCGTTGCCAGTTTTAGTTGTCTCAGTGCATACAATTAACCACCATTTTGCATACATTCAGAAAAATATGTGTTACAGCTTCTCTGGGTTATCCCTAATTTAAACCCTATTGGTTTAATAGAAAAGCTCAAGTGGCACTTCGAACTTGAAGGTCGCGAGATCAATTGGGCGTTTATACCCAAACCGAATTTTGTCGCTAAACATCCTCGATCATAAGCGTTCCCTTGTTTATAATTCCAGCCATGCCAAGGTACTGCATATAATGTCAAATATTCATGCAAAAGAAATAACAGACATCTCGACTCAGCAAAAAAGAAGCAGTATAGCCTAACTATTTATTGGATATGCTACACGATGGATGTTAATATATGCCTACACAAAAATGATTGAACAAACTTTAAAAACAAACTGGCATCAGTTTTAAAGAAACATTTACCAGAATCACCAATATTACTGTGTATTTGGTAATTAAGAAGACATTTGTTGACATGGCTTGGAGCGCTTTTGGTGGTTTGTGAAGTCGGGACTCTGCTGTTGCCTCTTTAAGACCAAAGGGAGGGAGACCTCGCGCATTGGTCTGCTGTGGTGTTTTTGTCTCGCTGTCAGTGCGCGAGCTGCTGGGCTTCGAATGTTTGGAGGGACTGCAAAGAGAGAGGTGAGAGCTTTGTTTTGGTCGAACTTTTTACTTTGTTGGATGTTGCAAAAATGTATATAGCATGAGTCAAAACGGTTGAATAGTGCGCCTATACAGGCTACAATATATTTTTTGAAAATTTTAAAACCATTCTCTTCCTTTGCCTTATTGGTGATGGTTGCGTGTCTGGTTCATACGATTGCTCTCTTGCTCGGTGTTATTGCAGTTGAGTTCTAAAGTAAATGCTTGATATTGTGAAAATGTACTATGTGGTGTAAACGCTTTTTATCCGGTGACACGTTCAATAAAAGCGGTTTCACATTGCGTTCCACTAAAGGTTTGTTTTAGTGCAGCATATTTGACACAGAGCATCCTTGAAGTACTGCTCAGCCCGTGAGACGCGGGGGACACAATGGGTGCAGTTATGGGGCGCGTGAGGCGCTTTATATAAAGGAAGAAATTTAAACGATGCTCGTCCTTTCGCCATTTCATGACAAGGGCGCGTCGAAGTTGGGCTATTTTCTTATTTACCATTTTTCTGTAATGTGAAAAATACCCACCTGGCACACAGCCCTGAAGACAAGTTACTGAAAGTCGAAAGAAAATAATCTTAACAGAAATCGTAGTTCCCCACGTAAGCGACGTCTATGATGAATACAGTGATAGGAAACAGTGGCATTGACAAACATATTACTTGCCTGAGAATTGTGTGTTTATAACCATTTTCAGAGGTAAACTGAGAATTGAGATGTTGTTTGTGAACACTTGTATGTGTAGGCTATTTGTTAAAGATTCTCGATTCCTTTGACTCTGGGGAAAGGGTGGTTCCGTTCTCTTAAGTTTTTTACTTTCAGGCTCTAAAAAAAAAGAAAAAGAAAACATAAGTCATTAGAAACTGCTGCTCGTGGCTCAACTTTGTGATGATTTTACCTATACTGGGATAAATATTAATGTTGCGTGATACATTTTAAAAAATGACCTCAGAAATATTAAAGGGTGAGGTGAAACTTTTTAAAGCGGTCTTCAAAGACGGGTCTGCTGCGGGTCTGCTGCTACTGCGCGATTTTGGAGAGGAAAAGCGCTTCGTTAATGGCTGCCGCGCTCGAGCGTCTCTCAGGTTGACATCATTCAATGTGTCTTATTTTGAAGTTCTGTAGTGTCCCTTGGAGGGTAAGGTATAGGCTGCTTGCTTTCTTTCTTCATATAACTCTGCTTTGCAAAGAGCGGCATCTCAGAAATGTGATTATTGCTTGGAGATATAGTCATCTATGTTGTGTGCTTGCCCTACTCTTGAGAGTTTTGATATTTATTTACAACCAAAGTGCTAAGGCAATTGTCAGAAAGCCATTATTTATATTGTGTTCGTCCGTTAAGGCTTCTCATAATTTTCAAATGTAAATACATTTACATTTCCTTGAACATTTAGTAGATCTCTGGTCGGATCTAAATCTAGTGACTACAAGAGAAAGGTGTGCAAAAACAAATCGCCTCATGCACAGGAATACCCAGCAGGAGTAGTTGGGAGTTGCCCCCTGCTTCTCGCGCGGTGATGCGTGCCAAGAGCAGCGGGAATGGAATTTCTGTCACGCGGACTAGCATTCCCGATTATAGTGTTTGAAGCGAGGGCTGCAGTTGTCGAATACCGAATAAAGAAAGGCGAGCTTATAAACCTTTTTGTGAGGTGGGCAACATGCTGAGCGCTTAAACTGTTTGTTTTTCTTCCCTGAACGAATCTAAATGACCTCATCTACGAGTCTGTTCGTAATTCATTCGTTTTCAGGAAAATCTGCAAAAAAAATTCCCTGCAAACAATTTTCATTTTCCATTAGATTGAAGGCATGTCGTCGCAGATTTTAATGTGAACCAGTGTAATTGGCATGTGACATATTATAATTTGGCACCCAACATGGGGCTGTCTATGTCCAATTGTCTCCCCAAACTGCGTTCATGAAACAACCCCACTTCACTGGACACACGGGTATAATTGGCATGTGACATTGGGAGCGCCTTTTTTGTACGAATGATGTCACAATCGCTGCGCGAGCACAGCGATGCGTGTTAAAGCAGTGGGTGTAACGGCTGATGTAATTTCGGCCAAGGACTGGAGTAGCGCAGGTAAATTGTCACTTCAATCCGCTTGGTTGAGCACAAATAACGTGACACTCTAGGCTCCTCACGTATCACGCCCACCACGTGACATAAGCGAAAGATGAAACCTAGGGAGGACTACGGTCCTGCACGTCTCTGTCTGCTCTTGCTTTTCTGTTGTGGCTGTGGCTGCGTTCTAGCATAACCATACCGTTATTGCCCGCTACACCGATTGAGCCAACTGTCGGTACTCAGAAGCGGGCGACAGGGTGCCGCCTTCCTTTCTTTGTTTGGGCTGTTTTCCTCCAGGGCATAACGGTATCCATGGCTCCAGGGAGAACCCAGTTATTGAATCAATAAACACCATCTGGTTTTAGCGGCACATGTGTTTTGACATTGTAATTTGTGTGTGTGTAATTACATTTCTATCAAATAGTTATCAGAAGCCAATCATACATACTGTACAATCAGTACCTACTGCTGCTCTGATTTTGAATATTTTATTATTACTGCTCCACACTGCTGCTCTGACCACTGCTCCACATTGCAGCCCTGATTTTTGCTCTTCACTGAACTTGTGCTCTGCTCCACACTGCTGCTGCTACCCACTCTGACCACTGCACCTTTTGACCACTGCTCCACCTGCTCACTGCTGACCTCTGTCCACACTGCCACACTCTGACACTGCTGCACACTGCACTGTTGTTTCTGACCACTGCTCCACACAGCTGCTCTGACCACTGCTCCACACTGCTGCTCTGACCACTGCTCCACACTGCTGCTCTGACCACTGCTCCACACTTCTGCTCTGACCACTGCTCCACACTGCTGCTCTGACCACTGCACCACACAGCTGCTCTGACCACTGCTCCACACTGCTGCTCTGACCACTGCACCACACTGCTGCTTTGACCACTGCTCCACACTGCTGCTCTGACCACTGCTCCACACTGCTGCTCTGACCACTGCTGCACACTGCTGTTCTGACCACTGCACCACACAGCTGCTCTGACCACTGCACCACACTGCTGCTCTGACCACTGCTCCACACAGCTGCTCTGACCACTGCTCCACACTTCTGCCCTGGCCACTCCACACCGTTGCTCTCACCTCCTACTGTCAACGCTCTGAGTGATAACAGAGCTCACACTCATCAGCTGTGCAAGTCTGAAAGACCAACACGATCCGTTCACCCTCCTCCTCGCCCTTTCTTCCGTCATGTTTCTTAAGTAGCTCTGGATAAGACTGTGTGCTAAATGCCTGCATTGTAATGTAATGTTTAATGAAGAGGCACTGTAAAGGGAGAGGTGAGGAAACTTGCCTCTTTTTAAAAGAAATCACATATTTTTCAGTTTTTGTTTTAGTTTTCTGCCAATTCTTCTCCCTGCTGCCCCACCTTTGGCTGATTTCCTGAAGCATTTCATTAGAGTGACCAATAGAGAGCCGTTGTTTTACTACCAGACCGGCCGTGCGCTGCCAGGAACCTTCCAGTCTTATGTAACATAAAGAAACAAAGCGGAGGATCCTTAGAGGCCTTGGGACACGGACACCTGCAGTACATTTAACGGGCGTGGCCAGCATATTTGAGAGGAGTGCTCAGCATACTTAAGGGATGTGTGCAGAGCTGGCCGCTGCTGTAAACAGCGCTCTATGCCAGCGGTAGGCAATCCTGGTCCTGGAGTGCCGGAGACAGTTCTGGTTTTTGCTCCATCCAAACTATAACTACATTACTGGATTCATTTGAATTAATCAGGTGTAATGAATGCAGGTGCCCATGCACTGGAGGCACTCAGCACTTCACCATACAGAATATTCAGGCTCAGGCTTTTAATCATCCATCAAATTCTTTGGGTCAAGCTCAGAAACCAGAAAGGTCACGGGCACTCTAGGACCAGGGTTGCCTCCCACTGCTGTGTGCCCAGTATATTTGTGAGGTCTGTCCAACACACCTAAGGGATGTGTGCAGAGGTGGCCGCTGGTGTAAACTACAGTCTATGCAGTTATTTAGGGCCACAACCATCCCCGGGCCACCGAAACTCTCGGGCCCACTTTGGATGTGTGCAGCATATTTAATCTGTATGTCCACAGTATATTTACAGGGTCTGTCAAATATAGTTAAGGGGTGTGGCCGCACCATATTTGAGGGATAATTCATTGTTTTCCATTTAATGTGGAGAAACGAGACAAGTTCATTCTTCAAGACACTTTGTCAACTGATTTTGAATTTGGTCTTCGCTTAGTGTAGCTTTTAAAATGGCAGACCCAGCCAGTTAAATGATGGCGCTGTATTTCCGCTAACTGTCATGCTAAAAGCGTTGGGTTTATTGAAAGATGGGTGTACGACCTACACGATTCGCTCCAGCATTGAAGTAAATACTGACCCTCTTCAGTGTAAATCGTGCTGACACTGTGCAGATAACGCTGAATCTATGCTCTACAGAGCGATGTTTAGAGGAGGCTACCAATGCCGTTTGAGCGCAAAGTGAAGGGTTCTATGTAAATATTGTGTCTGCAGTGGATTTTGTGGGGTTGCAAGGGGAAAAGAACGGAAGGTTCCTTAGCCAGCTGTTTTTAAACTTTTGCATGCGTTGCCCTTTAGAATTGTGCCTACCTCAATGCATTCCTTTTTGTGAAGAGAAGATAGAAGTTTAGTGTGTTAAAGAGTGGATTTCATTGTGCAGTTATGTGAGAGCGTTTTGTTATAGATGGCTGTGGGGTTTCTGTTTTACTCCCACGACCTCCATCGTCTACTCCCCCCTTCCTCCCCCCTCTCACTCCCTCTCTCCTTTCTCTACTCTCCCCTTTCCCCTCTCTCTCTTTTTATTTCCCTCTCTCCCTCTCCTGTACTTTCCACTGCCTCCCTCTTTCTCTCTATCTCCCCTTCTCTCTGTCACAGTCAGAGGAAGTGGCAGGGTTGTTTCTGGATCCGCAGAGAGTTCTGAGATGGTGCTATTTCCCCTCTAGTCTCTTCTGCCTGGTGCATCACATTTCTGTCAAATGGAACTGGTCCAGTTTCACTCACTTGTTTATGCGGTCAGTAACAGACAATTTTACACAATAACTGTGCAGACTGACAAGTTTACAGTGAGTACCTGTGCAGACTGACAAGTTTACAGTGAGTACCTGTGCAGACTGACAAGTTTACAGTGAGTACCTGTGCAGACTGACAAGTTTACAGTGAGTACCTGTGCAGACTGACATGTTTACAGTGAGTACCTGTGCAGACTGACATATTTACAGTGAGTACCTGTGCAGACTGACAAGTTTACAGTGAGTACCTGTGCAGACTGACAAGTTTACAGTGAGTACCTGTGCAGACTGACATGTTTACAGTGAGTACCTGTGAAGACTGACATGTTTACAGTGAGTACCTGTGAAGACTGACATGTTTACAGTGAGCACCTGTGAAGACCTTGAGCAGCACAGATAGCTGACGTGGCCACACCCTCTCATCTGATTAACCTCCATTAATGAAATAGCCACACCCTGGTTTTATTTTCCGTTCTTACCAATGATGCTGAACATCTCTTGCCAAGTATATGTGTGCTAGAGTAGTGAGTATATGTTTGTGAAATTAATACATAACGTATATGTGATACACACACACATACCATGCATATACACAGTTTTGTTTTAATATTGTGTATGTTCACAGTGTCATAGAAAGCACATTGATCTCAGCCTCCTCTGTCCCACAGTGTAGGAGAAAGTGTGACTCCGCCTCTCCTCTTTTGAAGCGAGCTCATTGCATTTCCTCCCTTGGCAACCGTATGTTTTTATATGGGACTGTCTGAATGACCGGGTCACAGGGCTGTGCCTGCTCAGGATCAGTCTGATGCATTAACGCTATAGTGATGCTCAGTGTGTGGGTGTTTTTAAGGACTGTAAGTAAGTCTCTCTCTCTCTCTCTCGGCTCTCTCTCTCTCTCTCTCTCGGCTCTCTCTCTCTCTCTCTCTCTCGGCTCTCACTCTCTCTCTCTCTCTCTCGGCTCTCTGTCTCTCTCTCTCTCTCTCTCTCTCTCTCTCGGCTCTCTCTCTCTCAGTATATATTAGAACCAGCTGGGCTCAGTAAAGAAGTCCTTTGTGATTATGGTTCTGTTTTATATTCGAGCCCCTCCCTCAACCTGACAAATATTTCAAACACATTAAAGTTGCAGTCGCATGTACATATCAAACACATTCATCTTGCTGTAATATGCACAAATCTCATTCATTCACATTGCTATACTATGTATATATAATTTCTGTAGCATGTACTTATTATACCTGGTAGCTCAAACAAAGCAACTTAATTTTTTTTCCAAAAACAAATTTAAAACATTTCCTAATAATAATTTACATTGACAAAAAACAATTACCTGAAGTATACAATTGTAAAACGAACAAGACAAAAAAATACCAAACATTTTGAAATTACGTAATGAAAATATAAAACAATCACATGTTTGAAATGTATTTTCAATATGATTAATCGTTTATAAATAACTTGAATTACTATGACTTAGTTCAATATTAATTACTATTCAGCGCCAAGTTTTTATCTGTGTGGGCCTGGCTGTAGTCCAGGAGCTCTGCGAGGCTGTAGTACAGTTCACTGGGGTTCCACGAGGCAGAGCTCGTGCAGAAAGGGGAGCAGACGTAGCAGAGACGTAGGACATCTCAGTCTTTATCAGACGGAGGGAAGGAGGGAAGAGTTTCGGTGAGGGGAGGGCAGGAGAGGAGGGCCGCAGTGTAGGCACAGCGAGTTCTCGAAGCTGCACCACCCCGTGCCACCTGGCAGGAACATCTGCCACCTGAAAGGAACATCTGGTGAGGTAATCCTACTGAGGGGCCTGCTGAAGGGATGGAGGATACGGCGGTCGACCTCGTCCAAGGTTACAGGGAGGCCTAGGAGAGTAGGTACGGACGGCCGGGGGAGTGTCTGACTAACAGGGAAGGCGCGCAGTCTCTTCCGATTGGTCAGACCTGAAGGCAAACTTGTGGGGTACCGGAGGTCATTGTGTAGCATAATGGTTGGATAAATACAGCAGGAATACCCAGGTAAAGTATATGCGCACAGTTGGCACGTTGCATTAAACAGGATGTGCGCAGTTAAGGGAGAGGGACATGTACCATTATATACCATAGATATTGGCTAGCTGTATATACCATAGATATTGGCTAGCTGTACATACCATAGATATTGGCTAGATGTATATACCATAGATATTGGCTGGCTGTATATTCCATAGTTATTGGCTAGCTGTACCATAGTTATTGGCTAGCTGTATATACCATAGTTATTGGCTAGCTGTACCATAGTTATTGGCTAGCTGTATATACCATAGTTATTGGCTAGCTGTACCATAGTTATTGGCTAGCTGTATATACCATAGTTATTGGCTAGCTGTACCATAGTTATTGGCGAGCTGTACATTGTTATTTGCGAACTGTTTCTGTCAGAACCCCAGGAAAATACTGTACAGTAACAAGGCCGCAAGTCTTCCATCTACTACTCTCATTAGCACAAGGCAAAATTGCACCATAACTGAGTATCTTATGAGCGTTAACTGTTTATCTGTTTACAGTTATCGTCTCTTAACACATTTTGTCATTGTACTATGTGCGTTTTTCTAAATACATTTTTTATTGAATTTTTCACGGTAACTTACAATATCCTATTACAGCTGAAAGGCCTGTCCCATTTGCTGAAAACAAGATCCACTGAAAGCAAACTGCAGTCCAGCAGCTGGGCGTCCGCAGTTTACTGCGTCACACAGCGCAGCTGGAGCAGCGAGCGCAGGCTGCAAATGCTTCACTGTGGACCGTGTAGTTGGCGCGCGGTGCGTTTGGCGCACCTTGCATCACTGCAAACAGAACCGCAGGATATGGCGGTCAGGAAAAGCCTCTGTGAAATGCTTAGCGTAGTGGACATTTTTAAAAATATTATATATATAGTTTGCCTCACTGATCCGGAGTCCATTTTATCCCTGGTGATAACTGCGCGGACTCTTTGTCCCAGTGTGGGGTTTTGACGCAGAGCAAAGAGATGTGGGGGTGGGGGGGCGAGGGCGGGGGATTTTAGGGAGTGGGAGTGGGAGGGGGCCAGTTACTGACGGTGCAGAGCGGTATGTTACTGTTTGGAAAACTTCCCCCTACGGGGTCAGAGGAATTCATCCTATTTTGCCCTGCAATTCAAAACCAAAATGGTACTGCACATGCTCATGATCTTGCTTATGCTTTAAAGCTTATGAACACACAATTTGTTGAGATGAAGCAAATGTTTTCTTCATTTACTACTGAAGTGATGTGAAGTGATATACCGTGTAAAGGACAACGTTTGAGGAGCTGAGAAGTTTTCCAAAACCTCAAACCTCAAACCTCATCTTAAGCACCAAAACCGCACCTCGTTCGCTTGTAATCAAGTCTGCCTATAAACACACGCACACACAGACACACATATGCATTTGTACACACGAACAGACAGATCTTCCCATCCTCTGTTTTTACATGGTCTTTGGTATCTGGTTGCCAGTCACCCAGTAGTGTCCCAGTTGTGTAGATGTGCGCTGATGCATTTGTGGAATAACAGTTTAGATATCTTTAGTGTACCAGTTTTAGGTTAGAAAAAGCACCAGTAGAGTTGTGTGGCAGTAGGCTATAGTCACATGACACTATTTTATAGTGGTTATGTAATCATATACTGTAGCACAGTAGTTATGTAATAAAAAAGTAGTAGGTTAGTAGTGGCATAGTTGTGTAGCAGTGTATGAATACAGCATGACTGCTGTGTAGATCTACCATAGTGTAGTGAGTCCCTGGTGTGGGTGCAAGCTGGTGTAGGAAAAACAAACAGTGCATCCCTGTTGTGGGAAAGGCTTGCTGGGGAATTAAGTTTTGTACCCGATTTGTAATGTTGACGCTGAGATGGTGGGTGGAGGTACATTTTGGGGGGTGGTGGGGGGAGGGGTACAGATGGTCATATCCTCAGGACTGGAATGCGAGGCGAGGGGGGGTGGGGGTGGGGGTGGGGGGATGAGGAATGTCTTGGGAAGTCTGGGGAAAGGACACGTCTGGAGGAATCATGAAGCGGGGCGGGGGTTATATCACTGAAATGGGGGTGAAGGGGGGTCTCAATGAAGCTGATGAAATGTAGAGGTGGGGAGAGAGGGATGGAGAGAGGGAGGCAGAGGAAAGAGTAGTAGAAGAAGGGGTTGAGAGAAAGGAAATCGGGGATGGGGGAAAAAAGGGAGGTGACGAGGATAAGAGAGGGTGTGCTTTATGAACGACCTGAGAGGCGGGGAACGCCGCGGAAAAAAGGGACGAGAGAAAGGGAGAGACGGAGTGGGAGCGAGGGAGAGAGAGGGGGGGGGGGAAGAGCAACAGGGAGAGGGGGATAGAAAGAGTGAGTAAGAGGAAAGAGGAAAGAGAGAGGGAGAAAAGAGCAACAGGGAGAGGGGGATAGAAAGAGTGAGTAAGAGGAAAGAGGAAAGAGAGAGGGAGATATGGAGGGAGAGCGAGGGAGAGAGCGGGGGGGAAAGAGCAACAGGGAGAGGGGGATAGAAAGAGTGAGTAAGAGGAAAGAGGAAAGAGAGAGGGAGATATGGAGGGAGAGCGAGTTTAAAATGAGAGGGGGGGAGAATGAGAGAAGGAGGGAGACGGGGAGAGAAAAGGCGTCGTTTCTCAGGGCGGGATGTTTGTCACACTTCAGCGGCTCTAATTATATCATCAAATCTGCCTTCCGCCAGCACGTACACACACACACACATGCACATACACACACTCACATACACACACACATGCACATACACACACACACTCACATACACACACACATACACACACACACACACACACTCGCACAAACACACATTCACAAATATACACACACACACACCCACCCACTCACATACTCTCACAAATACACACTCACAAGCACACACTCTCCCAAATACAAACACACACACACACACACACACACACACACACACTCACAAAGACATGCACACTCTCACAAGCGCACACTCTCGCATACACACACATTACAAACATGCTCACAAACACACATTTCAAATACACAGACACGCTCTTGCAAATGTTTAAGCGTGAACTTGTGTCTGAGTGCCCATGGGCGTGTGTGTGTGAGTGCATGTGCATTAGACTGGGTCCAGGGTAATGGCTTTTAAAATACCAAGTGAATTTTGTCAGTGTTTCCGAGTGCCCTACATAAGCAGTGTCATAAGATGGGGGGAGAGAGAGAGAGAGAGAGAGAGGGAGAGGGAAAACAGGAACACCAGAACCATCTAGAACAAAACGCTCTCTCATAGCTCAACTGCTCATTTCGGTAATTTAAAACCACTCTTTCAGAAGGAGTGCATATATTAATGTGCATCTGTGTGGGAATATGTATGCCTCTGTGTGCATGTATGAGTGTGTGTGTGTGTGTGTGTGTGTGTGTGTGTGTGTGTGTGTGTGTGTGTGTGTGTCTGAGTGTGTGTGTATGTGGATATTTGTCCGTGTGTTAGTATGCTTGAGAGAATGTGCAGTTTCAGAATGCATGCGAGTGTGAGTTTGTCAATATGTGTGTGTGTGGATATATGAAAGTGAATGTGTGTGGTGGTGTGTGCGTGAGAGAAAGAAAGAGAGAGTGTGTGTATGTGAGTGAGTGAGTGAGTGTGTGTGAGAGAGAGAGAGAGAGAGAGAGAGAGAGACAGAAAGAGACAGAGAAAGGGAGAAATGTATGTACGAGCATATTTTAGATATTAGAAGTATAACCAGTTCAGATAACATTCCCTTTCCCCATGGCATGCACTGTAAGTAAAGCTAAACTATAACCTCAGATAGCTGAAATACAGTACCCTCCAGGGGCAGAGGCTGGCTCTGTAATCCACCATTTTAGATCTGTAATCAAACAATTGACATGTTAGTTAAAGTGCAGATTCTCAGCTTTTATCAAAGGGTATGTTTTATACATTTTGTTTTCACCATGTTGAAATTACGGCACTGTTTACCCCCTTTTCCTCTCCATTTTCGGGCACCATAATGTTTGGGTCATATTAATGTTATGTAAATACTGGTAGTGGGGTATTGTCTTCATAAACATTATTTTTGCTGCGCTGTGCTGTGCCATGCTATACTGCTGTGTTATACTGTGATGTGCTGTAGTGCTGTACTAGGCCCGGCTGTGCTCTACAGCCAACAGGGCCCACACAAACAGCATGCGAAACTAGGCCCGGCTGTGCTCTACAGCCAACAGGGCCCACACAAACAGCATGTGAAACTAGGCCCGGCTGTGCTCTACAGCCAACAGGGCCCACACAAACAGCATGTGAAACTAGGCCCGGCTGTGCTCTACAGCCAACAGGGCCCACACAAACAGCATGTGAAACTAGGCCCGGCTGTGCTCTACAGCCAACAGGGCCCACACAAACAGCATGTGAAACTAGGCCCGGCTGTGCTCTACAGCCAACAGGGCCCACACAAACAGCATGTGAAACTAGGCACGGCTGTGCTCTACAGCCAACAGGGCCCACACAAACAGCATGTGAAACTGATGTTCCAATGAGCATGACTGTGTTTGTTTTTGCTTAGGAGGAGTGTGTAAAAATGAGCTAAAATATCCTGTTTGTTAGCTGATGAAGACGGAAGAGGAGAGACAGACAGGGAAACGAGACTGAGGAAGACAGCGGAGAGGGGGAGTGAGTGAGAAAGGTAAGGGAGAGAGAGAGAGAAAGAGAGAGAGAGAGGGAAAGAGAGGGAAAGAGAGGGAGAGAGAGAGAGAGAGACCTCTACCTCTATTTAAAGCTTCCAAGCTTCAGAAATGATTCCAAATAAGGTTGTAACACACAGCAGCACTTCTGGAGAAGAGTGCCAGAAATATTCCCTCTGCCTCCAATTCTCTGGACACTCTGAAACACTCAGTATCTTAGCAGAAAAGCAACACACAACTGCATACATAGTAGAACAGACTAAGTCTTGTGAAACAAGAAGTCATTTTGTAGAACGAGTTACTAGCTATGACCCAAAAATGCCGGGTCAAATAACAGGAAAGCGCATATCATGCAAGGATAACCCTGAAATATCCAACCAAGAACTCAGGTGTTCACAAGTTACTTGACACAATGGAATGGGGTATACTGTATATATGTCATTACACAACAAAGCTCACTATTATGTGACACTGTTATTGGAAATGAGTTTGTTATTGTTAGAAATTATACCATGTCTAAACACAATTACTGTAAAAGTCATTTCACATCGAAAATGTCTTCAATCGCGGGTTTGCACGTATACAAGAGAAAAAAATCATTTAAAAAGTAATGAAAAAACAGTCCTGTGTTCTTGCAGCAGTGTGAATTGAATGTTTTGGTCATTCCAACCTTCACCAGAACAGGGAAATACAATGTTAACGTGAGTAAATTCAAACTATTGCAAGGACAGTGTGTGGGAGTGCTTTTTTATTACTTTTAGAATTCGTTTTTTCTCCTGCGTATACGCCTGTGATTAAAGACATTTTAGGTGTGCTAAGACTATTTATAGTAGTTCTGTTTTGAGATCTTGCTGTCCGGTAGCGTGTCCGTTTGTCACTGTTGGTGAAAGTATTTCTGCCTTGCTTTTGGTGCCTGCATTACTGTTGGCAGGTGTGTTTCTATCTGTTGTTTCTGTTGTTGTTTGTGCGTTGTCACCTGAACAGTCACATGTTTCTTCCCCAGGTGAGGCCGTGGCAGATTCCATAGGTGGACATGGCTCAGGTGCTGCATATGGACTCCAGCTTCTCAGGTAACATCCCAGAATTCCTTGACTGGAACTTTGCATCGTATGTAAAACTGTCATTTAAGCAAGAGGAGATAGAGGGTAGAAGTGTAGTGTGGTGAAAGGTGAGTTATATATCAAAAAGAGCAGTAACGTCATCACATACTGTATCCCAAGCCACTAGTGAAGCTTCTCTCTCACTCTCACTCTATCTCTATCTCTCACATTCACTCTCTCTCACTCTCGCTCTCACTCTTTCTCTATCTCTCTATCTCTCTCTTTCAGGAACACCTAACTCCGCCCCTACCCTGGGTAAGCCGGACATGCCGTACTCCGTGGAGACCCCGTACGGCTACCGCCTGGACCTGGACTTCCTGAAGTACGTCAATGACATCGAGAAGGGCAACACCATCAAACGGGTGCCGATCCAGCGGCGTCCCCGCTACGGCTCGCTGCCCCGCGGCGGCAGCTACGGCTACACAGGGTCGTGGTGGACCTCCACAGAGTCGCTGTGCTCCAACGTCAGCATGGACAGCCGTCACTCCTCCTACTCCTACTGCGCCCCGGGGTACCAGGCGTCCCGCACCTCCGCTGGGGGCGGGGCCTTCAGCCTGAGCGCCGCCCGCGTGGAGAAGACCCTGCTGGACGCGCGGAGGAGGCTGGAGGAGGAGAAGGCCGGGCGCCGGCTCTCCGGCCTGGGGAGCGTGCGCAGCAGCGTGGCCGGCTCCACCTCCTCGCTGGTTGGTGCCCACCACGCCCAGGGTGGCCAGTTCACCCCCGTGAGCATGAGCTCTGGCCTGTCGACGCCCGTGTCGCCCACCCCCGCCCACCTACAGCACGTGCGCGAGCAGATGGCACTGGCCCTGCGAAAGATCCGCGAGCTGGAGGAGCAGGTGAAGACCATCCCCGTGCTGCAGGTGAAGATCTCCGTGCTGCAGGAGGAGAAGAGGCAGCTCAGCGTCCAGCTCAAGAGCCAGAAGTTTCTGGGCCACACCCTGGGCTTCGGGAGGAGCCGCACCCCGGGAGAGCTCTACATACACATCCCAGAGGAGGAGGCTCCACCCCTCGCCACCACCGGGGGCTCCAAGCAGGACTCGGGCTGCGAGATCGAGGACACGCTGATGGTGGGCGGGGCCAGGGGCCGGCCTGGCAGGAGGGAGGTGCGCTCCATCGGGGTAGGGCCAGAGGAGGAGGAGCAGCAGGAGCAGGCCTTGGAGGCCCTGAGGAGCAGGGTGGAGCAGCTAGAGGAGCAGTTGAGGAGGACGCAGCGGGAGCTACAGGCAGCACAGAAGGAGAAGGCGAGCCAGCCTCGCCCCTCGCAGGCTGACTATGCGGTCAGAGCCACCAGCGTTGGCTGGCCAGGGGGGGGCGCGGCCACCGCGGTGGGGCTGCAGACCGTGGTCAGCGTTACCCAGCAGCCTCAGCGGCGGGAGCAGAGGACTGTGGGAATTCAGGTGTACACTCTGGAGCAGCCCACGCTGCTGCGGGCTGAGAGGTGGTCAGGTGTGCAGAAAGGCCACGCCCCCCCAACACAGACAGGCCACACCCGTCCAGCTCGGACAGTTCATACCCTACGCATTGAGTCAGAACAAGCCCCACCCATAGAGATAGCCCCTGCCCCACCCATAGAAACAGCCCCCGCCCCACCCATAGTGACAACCCCTGCTCCACCCATAGAGACAACCCCTGCCCCACGCATAGAAACAGCTCTTGCCCCACCCATAGAAACAGCTCCCACCACACACATAGAGACAGCCCCTGCCTCACCCATAGAGACAGCCCCTGCCCCACCCATAGAAACAGCTCTTGCCCCACCCATAGAAACAGCCCCCACCCCACCCATAGAAACAGCCGCTGCCCCACCCATAGAAACAGCTCCTACCCCACCGATAGAAACAGCCCCCACCCCACCCATAAAAACAGCTCCTGCCCCACTCATAGAAACAGCCCCCACTCCACCCATGGAGACAACCCCTGCCCCACCCATCGAAACAGCCCCTGCCCCACCCATAGAAACAGCCCCCGCCCCACTCATAGAAACAGCCTCTGCCCCACCCATCGAAACAGCCCCTGCCCCACCCATAGAAACAGCCCCCGCCCCACGCATAGAAACAGCCCCTGCCCCACCCATAGAAACAGCCCCTGCCCCACCCATAGAAACAGCCCCTGCTCCACCCATAGAAACAGCCCCCAGTGTACCCATAGAGACAGCCCCTGCCCCACCCATAGAAACAGCCCCTGCCCCACCCATAGAGACAGCCCCTGCCCCACCCATAGAAACAGCCCCTGCCCCACCCATAGAAACAGCCCCCACCCCACCCATAGAAACAGCTCCTGCCCCACCCATAGAGACAGAGCACCGCCCACCCATTTACACAGAACATGGCCCATCTTTAGAGACAAGCTCCAGCCCACCCATAGAGACAGGGAATGTCCCACCCATGGAGCCAGAGCACACCCTTTCCACAGAACCAGACCATGCCCCATTCATTGACACAGAACAGGCCCCATCTATAGATACAGGCCCCAGCCAACCCATAGAAACAAGCCACACCCCACCCAAAGAGCGAGACCATACCCCACCCAAAGAGCGAGACCATACCCCACCCACGGAGACAGTCCACGTCTCATCCATTGAAACATGTTATATCCTACACATAGAAACAGTACCTTCCCAACCCACAGTGATAGGTCACACCCCACCCATAGAAACAGACCACACCCCTCCCACAGAGACAGAACACATCCCACCTACAGAGACCACCTTCCCAGTCCATTCACACAGCTCCTTGGAATGTACGGGGCATGAAGCCCGACATAGAGAAGGTAAAAATATTTAATGCATCTGTTGCACCTATGACAATTAAAGGCACTCACAATATTAAATGCTTTGATAATCCGAGTTACTGTTATGCACCGTTTCACCGTTTCACATTGCGGTCTGATTTACTGTTGTACACTTTCTCCCCCTCTCCTCTCCCAAGACGCACACCCTCAGCTTCCAATAGCAGTCTGCTCCAAGGAAATCCGAGAGGTCCTTCAGAAGAGCGAGGTGTCCACGTCAATGCCTGTTTCTCGTGCTGTCATAGCGATGGAAACTATCTGTAATGAGATGATTCCGCTGGCGGAGAGGTTAAAGGAGGGGGAGGGAGCACTCCAACGGACAGGCGTAGAAGCCAATCAATCGAAAGAAGACGCATCGAAAGCAGGTGACTAAGTCTGCACAGAGGGGGCATTTCACCTTTCCTAAAACAAACCCAGACCCCCTTCTTCTAAGCCTAAACCCCAATCCCTAATCAAAAAATTCCCAAATCCCATTCACTACTTTTGAACCCGGACCCTCTTCATCTCCAACTATAAGCATCTCCACCACTCCGTTGTACATTGTCATGTACTCTATTTCATCCTCAACTACACTGCCTGGCCAAAAGAAAAGCTGCCGTTGCACCCGTCATGCATAGTGCCCACTGTACAAGCCTCTGGAAGCAGTGTTATGATCTGGGGTTGCTTCAATTGGTCAGGTCTAGACTCAGCAATGTTATGCAGCAATATAATGAAGTCAGCTGAGTACCGGAATGTACTGAATGACCAGGTTATCCCATCAATTGGCATATTCCAGGATGGCAATGCCAAGATTCATCGGGCTCAAATTGTGAAAGAGTGGTTCACGGAGCATGAGGAATCATTTTCACACATTAATTGGCCACCAGAGTCCTGACCTTAACCCCATTAAAGTCTTTGGGATGTGCTGGAGAAGACTTTACGGAGTGCTTCGACTCTCCCGTCGTCAATACAAGATTTCGGCCAAAAATGAATGCAACTCTGGACGGAAATAAATGTTGTGACGTTGCAAGGTTGTCGAAACAATGTCATGACGAATGCGCGCCGTAATCAAAGCTAAAGGCGGTCCAACGATATATTGGAGTGTGCAACTTTTTATTTGACCAGGCAGTGTACAGTATAATATCTCCACTACACAGAATATACATGCTGCATCTGCAAAATGCTCTTCCCTCCACAGCTCTGCTTATGTCCGTCGGTCCTTCTCTGTCCATCTGTCCCACAGCTTCCTCTCAAGCGTCACTGAGATCCATCATGAAGAAGAAGTCCGCCTCTCCTTCCACCAGGAAGAACCTGCAGTTCATCGGGGTCAATGGCGGGTCAGTGAGTCCGCGCTGCGCTGTCTGTTACCGTTGTTATGTTTCACTGTGTGTCACTGCACTTAGCTGCATGTGTCACAGTGTTGTGTTTCATTATCAACACGTGTGACAGTTCTTATTCAACTGAATTGTGATCTGTTTTAAGTATTTTATCGTTAAAGTACAGTGTGTTGCAGTAATTACAAGGTGTGTTACAGTGGAAGTAGAGTGTGTTACAGTGTAAATATAGGGTGCATTACAGTGTGTTACAATGAAAATATAGGGTGCATTACAGTTAATTACAGTGTTACAGTGTAAATATAGGGTGCATTACAGTTTGTTACAGTGTGTTACAGTGTAAATATAGGGTGAATTACAGTGTGTTACAGTGTAAATATAGGGTGCATTACAGTGTGTTACAGTGTAAATATAGGGTGCATTACAGTGTGTTACAGTGTAAATATAGGGTGCATTACAGTGTGTTACAGTGTAAATATAGGGTGCATTACAGTGTGTTACAGTGTAAATATAGAGTGCATTACAGTGTGTTACAGTGTAAATATAGGGTGCATTACAGTGTGTTACAGTGTAAATATAGGGTGCATTACAGTTTGTTACAGTGTAAATATAGAGTGCATTACAGTGTGTTACAGTGTAAATATAGGGTGCATTACAGTGTGTTACAGTGTAAATATAGGGTGCATTACAGTGTGTTACAGTGTAAATATAGGGTGCATTACAGTGTGTTATAGTGTAAATATAGGGTGTGTTACAGTGTAAATATAGGGTGCATTACAGTGTGTTACAGTGTAAATATAGGGTGCATTACAGTGTGTTATAGTGTAAATATAGGGTGCATTACAGTGTGTTACAGTGTAAATATAGGGTGCATTACAGTGTGTGGTATGTTGTGCTGCAGATATGAGTCTACTTCCTCAGACGACAGCAGCAGTGAGAGCTCCGAGGAGGAGAGTGATGCCAGTGAATACCATGAGGCCACTGAGAGAATCCCCACACATTCAGCTCAGCATCCACAGGAGGGAACCACCGCTCCCGCTGCTTCTGTGCTTTATACAGAGATAATCACAGAAACATGCACCTTTACCCAATCACCATCTACAGCCCCCCAGCAGAGCACCAGCCAATCATCATTTACAGCCCCCCAGCAGAGCACCTTTACCCAATCACCATCTACAGCCCCCCAGCAGAGCACCAGCCAATCATCATTTACAGACTCAGCGCCAGAGCAGAGCACCAGCCAATCATCATTTACAGACTCAGCGCCAGAGCAGAGCACCAGCCAATCATCATTTACAGACTCAGCCCCAGAGCAGAGCACCAGCCAATCATCATTTACAGACTCAGCGCCAGAGCAGAGCACCAGCCAATCATCATTTACAGACTCAGCCCCAGAGCAGAGCACCAGCCAATCATCATTTACAGACTCAGTGCCAGAGCAGAACACCAGCCAATCATCATTTACAGACTCAGCCCCAGAGCAGAGCACCAGCCAATCATCATTTACAGACTCAGCCCCAGAGCAGAGCACCAGCCAATCACCATCCATAGAACCACCCCCCAAGCAGAGAATCAACCAATCATCATCCATAGAACCACCCCCCCAGCAGGGCAGCAGCCAATCACCGTCCATAGAACAAGTCCCCCTGGAAGGCAGCAGCCAATCACGATCTACAGACTCACTCCCCCCGGAGGCCACCAGCCAATCACTGTCCATAGAACAAACCCCCCAAGAAGGCAGAAGTCAATCACCATCTACAGACTCAGTCCACCAGCAAGCCACCAGCCAATCACCATCCACAGAACCTGCTCCCCAGCAAGGCAGGAGCCAATCACCGTTCATAGAAAAAAAAACCCAAGAAGGCAGAAGCCAATCACCATCTACAGACTCAGTCCACCAGCAGGCCACCAGCCAATCATCATCGTCCACAGAACCAGCCATGCAACAAGACAGCAGCCAATCACCATTCATCGAACCAACCCCCCAGCAGGGCACCAGCCAATCACCATCCATTGAACTAGCCACCCAGCAAGGCAGCAGCCAATCACCATCTATAGAACCAACTCCCCAGCAGGACAACAGGCAATCACCATCCATAGAGCCAGCCCCCCAGCTAAGTACTATCAAATTGTTTTTTATAGATTCCACCTTCCAAGAGTATTCCATCCAATCACTAACCGAGGACACGGTCTCTGAACCGACTACTACCCAGTCACCAGCCACAGATTCTGTCTCTCAACTGAATGCTACCCAAGCACCAGTCTCAAACTCTGCCTCTCAATCAAGCACTGCCCAATCACTTACCATAGACCCTGCCTCTCAACCAAGTATGACCCAATCACTAGCCACAGAGCCTGCCTCTCACCCAAGCACAGTCCAATCAGCAGCCACAGAACCTGCCTGTCAACCAAGCACAGCCCAATCAGCAGCCACAAAACCTGCCTCTCAATCAGGTACTACCCAGTCATCCACAGGCCCTGCCGCCCAGCAGACAACCCAAGAAAAGGGACCAGGAGACCCCAGCTCCTCCCATTCTGCTTCCCAGGAAACCAGGTGCTGCAATCATGTTCTGCCACTTTGTGTAGACCACAGTACACTGCAAAAAATGTCTATCTTAATAAGTATTTTAGTCTTGTAATGAGACTTAAAATTAGGTTGTTTTAAGTTACTTTTTGCTTGACAAGTGAAATTATCTTACCCCACTGACAAATCTTGAAATTAGTAAAACTATCTCACCCCACTGGCAATCTTTTTGTCTTATTTAGCGAAAAAGTAACAGAAATAAGATTCTAAAGTCTACATATAAGATTAAAATGCTTGTTAAGATTAGTTTTTTTCCGCAGTGTATGACATCATAAAACACTGTAATACAGCATGATAGTGTGTTGCAGTGAGTGAATGGAGTGCTCCAGTGTGTTAGCGCACTTCAGTGTTGCTGGGTTACAGTCTCACAGCGAGTTGTTCTTCTGTGGTATTACAGAGCATCTTCTCAGTCTTCCAGCCTGGAGTTGAGTGACAGCCTGATGGCTGCCCTTGTGGCCCTCCAGAAAGCCCTGAACGAACCTAATGGCTTTGGCCAGCAGGAGGCGGTATGCTCCAATTCACTACCTTTCACACGTGTACTCACTCATTTGCTAAGCGGGGTCTATTTTGTGGCTCTATGTAAACGCCATACTGTTGCTCAGGTATTGGGGTGACCCTGGAGCCCCAGTTTGTACACAGTAAATACACTTATTTTTCATCCTAAAAAATGCATCCCTCAGAATTCTTGTATTCGGTATTCTTGTAGATTTCAATATTTTACATTGTTTTTGATTTATTCATTCTATTTGATAATTAAAATACAACAGAATCACCCATGTCCCTTATAAAACTTGCTGCCTTGTGACAGGCAAGCAGAAATGGCAGGTATGCTGATTTAAGACTGAATTAAGATCTTTGCCTTTGTCAAATCCTCAGGCTCACCATAAAGATATGGCCCCTATTGGGCTGGGGTTTGAATATAAATTTTACAGACTACCTGACACAGTATGATTATACACTCTCTCTTTCTCACTCACTCTTTCCCTCTCTTTCCCCCTCCCTCTCTCTCTCTCTGTCTCTCCTGCTGTTTCTCTCTCAATCTCCCTCTCTCACCCTTTCTATCCCTCTCTTTCTCTCTTTCCCTGTTTTCCTGCTCCCTCTCTCTCTCTCTGTCTCTCCTGCTGTTTCTCTCTCAATCTCCCTCTCTCGCCCTTTCTGTCCCTCTCTTTCTCTCTCACTCTTTCCCTGTTTTCCTGCTCCCTCTCTCTCTGTCTCTCCTGCTGTTTCTCTCTCAATCTCCCTCTCTCACCCTTTCTCACCATCTCTCTCTCTCTCTCTCCTTTCTCTCCTCCCTATTCCACCCTCCCTCCCTCCCTCCCTCCCTCTCCCTCTCCACACAGAGGGCTGCCTATACCACAGTTCTTCAGGAGTGGCTGCGCGTGTCCTGTCACAAGACTGCAGACACAGGCGTGGTCAGGGCATACATGGACACGTTCGCCTCCGTCTGCCCACAGCTGCTGGAGTTTGTGGTCAACATGGCCGATGGGAACGGCAATACGGCCCTGCACTACACCGTGTCTCACTCAAACTTCCCTGTGGTCAAACTACTGCTGGACACAGGTTAGTGTTACAAACTTCCCTGAGGTCAAACTACTGCTGGACACTGGTTAGTGTCAATGGGAGTATATGAGACTATGCAAGCACCAGAGGCTGAAAGCGTGGGCCAGTGAGTCAGAGGTGGATTCACAATGAATGCCCTGTGAATGCATAGTGTGTCACTTTTTGTAACTCTAACTGATCAGAAAAAAAAGAGTATGCCCAGTTAATTTTAAAGAGCAAATTACACAATCAAATTACACAAATGACAATGAGGTTGAAGTGCAGACTGTCAGCTTTAATTTTAGGGTATTTTCATCCATTTTGGATGAAACGTTTAAAAATTATAGAACCTTTCGTACATAGTCCCTCCCATTTTCGGGCATAAAAACATTGGACAGTTTGACATAATGTAGAACAAAGTTATCATTTTTAATATTTGGTCGCATATCCTTTGCATCTCTATGGGAATTGGTGGGTGGGACTAGATTTAGTTGTAAATTACACTGGAACAGTTGAGAGACTGAAACAACCCTTAAAGTGATCATCCATATCTACTGCATATCTGGCAGCAGAGTGATGGTTTAAGGCTTGTTTGATACGTCAGACCCTTGATGACTTAAAGCCATTTAGCCAACCATGTGATCCATACTGTTCCAGCATAATTTACAGCTAAATCTAGTCCCACCCCCCAATTCCCATAGAGATCCATTCAAATGCAGAGAGGTTATAGTATCACCTGTAGGAGTACCAGAAAATAAGATATCAAGAGTCTTTTGATGTTGTTGGGTCACAGACATCAGGATGTTATGGCATGCAAAGGATATGCCACCAAATATTTAAAATGATTACTTTATTCTACGTACATTATGTTAAACTGTCCAATATCTTTTGATGCCCGGAAATGAGGGGGACTATGTACAAAAGGTTCTATAATCTCTAAACGGTTCAGCCGATATGGATGAAAATACCCTCAAATTAAAGCTGACAGTCTGCACTTCACTGCATCCTTTCAAACTCAAAATGCTAGAGTACAGAACCAAAATAACTAAAAATTCTAAAAATTCACTGTCCAATGGTCCAATGGTGCTCACTGTATATGTTTGCACATATACAGTATGTACAGGCATGTGTGTGTGTGTGTGTGTGTGTTTTAGGTCTTGAGTATAAACGTCTGTGTGTTTCTGATAGTGTGTGGTGTTCTTTGTGTGTGTTACAGGTGTGTGTCTGCATGTGTGGTATAGGTATTCTCCCTGTGTGTGATACAGGTGTGTGTCTGCATGTGTGGTATAGGTATTCTCCCTGTGTGTGATACAGGTGTGTGTCTGCATGTGTGGTATAGGTATTCTGCCTGTGTGTGACACAGGTGTGTGTCTGCATGTGTGGTATAGGTATTCTCCCTGTGTGTGATACAGGTGTGTGTCTGCATGTGTGGTATAGGTATTCTCCCTGTGTGTGTTACAGGTGTGTGTCTGCATGTGTGGTATAGGTATTCTCTCTGTGTGTGATACAGGTGTGTGTCTGCATGTGTGGTATAGGTATTCTCCCTGTGTGTGATACAGGTGTGTGTCTGCATGTGTGGTATAGGTATTCTCCCTGTGTGTGATACAGGTGTGTGTCTGCATGTGTGGTATAGGTATTCTCCCTGTGTGTGATACAGGTGTGTGTCTGCATGTGTGGTATAGGTATTCTCCCTGTGTGTGATACAAGTGTGTGTCTGCATGTGTGGTATAGGTATTCTACCTGTGTGTGATACAGGTGTGTGTCTGCATGTGTGGTATAGGTATTCTACCTGTGTGTGATACAGGTGTGTGTCTGCATGTGTGGTATAGGTATTCTCCCTGTGTGTGATACAGGTGTGTGTCTGCATATGTGGTATAGGTATTCTCCCTGTGTGTGATACAGGTGTGTGTCTGCATGTGTGGTATAGGTACTCTCCCTGTGTGTGATACAGGTGTGTGTCTGCATGTGTGGTATAGGTATTCTACCTGTGTATGATACAGGTGTGTGTCTGCATGTGTGGTATAGGTATTCTCCCTGTGTGTGATACAGGTGTGTGTCTGCATGTGTGGTATAGGTATTCTCCCTGTGTATGATACAGGTGTGTGTCTGCATGTGTGGTATAGGTATTCTCCCTGTGTGTGATACAGGTGTGTGTCTGCATGTGTGGTATAGGTATTCTACCTGTGTGTGATACAGGTGTGTGTCTGCATGTGTGGTATAGGTATTCTCCCTGTGTGTGATACAGGTGTGTGTCTGCATGTGTGGTATAGGTATTCTCCCTGTGTGTGATACAGAGCACTACTAGTGCATTCCTGATCTCTGTGCAGGCATCTGTAATCCAGACAAACAGAATAAGGCGGGATATACAGCCATCATGCTGACTGCGCTGGCTGCGTTCCACTCGGACAGCGACCTGCACACCGTGGTGCAGCTGCTGCGCACAGGGGACGTCAATGCTAAGGCTAGCCAGGTACGCCCCCGAATGCTAACTGCTGCGATGCAAAACAACAGTTTTCAATCGCTACATTTAATGTACAAACCCCCAATTCCACAAAAAATTGGGACAGTACAGTCCTTGGCTATTTTGTGTAGAATTTTGAGACAAAAACTGAACTCAATCTATTGTAGAGTATGTCTGTAATGTAATAAAACATGGAGAAGGGGTGTGCAGACTTTCCGGCTTGACCGTATGTAAAATGCACAGTGATTTGTAAATTATCTTTTACATATATTTAATTGAAAACAGTACAACGAAAAGGTATTTAATGTTTTACCTTATCAGCTTTATTGATTTTTGTAAATATATGCAAATTCAGAATTTGATGACTGCAACATGTTCCAAAAAAAAATAGAGACTTGGAAAAAAACACCTGTTTGGAACATTCCACAGGTAAACAGGTGATGCTATCATGACTGCAAGTCATCAAGGGTCTGAGGTAGATAAGGTAGCAGAGTGATGGTATAAGGCTCGTTTGATACCTCAGACCCGTGATGACTTGCAGTCAGAATTCAGAATTTGCGTATATTTACAAAAATCAATAGCCAACCATGGGTTCCATACTATTCCCATGTAATTTACAGCTTAATCTAGTCCCACCCCCAATTCCCATAGAGATTCATTCAAATACAGAGAGGTTATAGTATCGCTTGTAAGAGTACCTGAAAATAAGATATCAAGAGTCTTTTGATATTCTTTTATACCCAGTCATGATAGCATCACCTGTTTACCTGTGGAATGTTCCAAACCCCTGTCCCAACTTTTTTTTGAATGTGTTGCAGGCATCAAATTCGGAATTAGCGCATATTTACAAAAAGTCAATAAAGTTGATAAACTAAAACATTAAATATCTTTTCTGTTTTCTGTTTTCAATTAAATATACAAATCACTGCTTTCTGCTCTTATGTGCATCTTACATACGGTCCCAACTTTTTTGGAATTTGGGTTTGTAAGTGATGTTTATATGCACATGATGAACCCCCCCTCCCCTTAATTAACAAAAGGCTTGTTCTTATATAAGACAGTTATGCATTGAGAAAGAATGAAGAATTCTTAAGTCTTCATGTTGACCACATTTATAGCAGTTCCTGTCCCTCTCTCTGCTGAACAACACACATCTGCCATTGGAAGATGCAGCTCTAACTACTGTCTGATTGGAGGATATTACTCTTAACTGCTGTCTCATTGGCAGATATCAATCTAACCACTGGCTGATTGGATAACATTATTCTACTTGATGGATTGGATTTTCTGATTAGCTGGGATTTCATTGGCTTTTCTGTGATTGCATGTGCTTAGCCTCTCTCTTTGCTGATGGGATAGGATTAGTATACTCTTGATTAGATGGGATTAGTCTAAATATGATTGAGTAGAATAGATTTTACTGTCCACCCTTTCTTTGATTTGATGTGATTAGTCCAACTCTGATTAATTATATTCATGTAGCTGTTCTATGATTAGATGGGATTAGTCAATTTGATTGGGGTTAATGGATGTGTGCTGTGGTTGTAGGCGGGGCAAACTGCTCTGATGCTGGCGGTGAGCCATGGGCGAGTGGACATGGTGCGGGCGCTGATTTCCTGCGGGGCGCAGGTCAACCTTCAGGATGACGACGGTTCCACCGCGCTGATGTGTGCATGTGAGCACGGGCACGTGGACATCGTACGCCAGCTCCTGTCTGTCCCTGGCTGTGATGCCACACTGACAGATAACGTGAGCAACATTGTTCTCTCTTTCTCTCTCTCTTTCTCTCTGTCTCTCTCTCTCTCTTTCTGCTAATGATAGGGAATGTCATTTTAAACAGTTTGAGTGGTAACAGCTGCTGGATAATGTATGTGTATTGATTCACACAAACCTATCTGCATGTTTGTTCAAGTCTTGCCAATTTGAACTGAAGTGAGTGTGAGTGTGTAAATCCATGTGAGTTTCAGTGTGCAAGTCAGAAATGAGCATCGGTGTGTACGCCTCACTACCTCTTTCTAATCAACTTTCTTCAAACTAACAGATGAGCTCTTTGTACTCCTGCTACTGTACCAGTGCATCTCTCTCTCTCTCTCTCTCTCTCTCACTCTCTCTCTCTCTCTCTCCCTCTCCTTCTCTCTCTTTCTCTCTCTCTCTCTCTCTAATGGCCTCCCTGTTCCCACTCTGTGTCTCAGGATGGCAGTACAGCCCTGTCTATCGCCCTGGAGGCCTCTCAGAATGACATTGCAGTGCTCCTCTATGCTCACCTCAACTTCGCCAAGCCACCCTCTCCCGTGAGTCCAAACCTTTTCACCTCCATTACAGTCAGATCCCAACAAATGTTCCACTTCTGTCCAGAAATACCATTTCCTATGATCACCACTGTCCATTGAATGCACTATGGTACTCTAGTGTCTTACCCTGGGCCTGTCGGTATGCAGCGATTTACCACAAGAAGTGAGGATATATTCACACAGCAGGAGGGTATTTCACAAAGCAGGATTAGTGAGTTAGCTGGATAACTGCACTGAGTTCCTCCCAAATCTGGAACATGGACTGAAGTAAAAAGAGCTGTTCTGGGTTTTCCTCAGTGCAGTTATCCAGCTAACTCACTAATCCTGCTTTGTGAAATGCCCCCCAGTATTT
The DNA here is from genome assembly GCA_022702515.1 of Ilyophis sp. 1 JC-2022. Classification (NCBI taxonomy): domain Eukaryota; kingdom Metazoa; phylum Chordata; class Actinopteri; order Anguilliformes; family Synaphobranchidae; genus Ilyophis; species Ilyophis sp. 1 JC-2022. The sequence continues at coordinate 104,594,117 of CM040394.1, forward strand.
AGAGCTATAGGTGTGCATACAGAGCAGCAGGTATAGATATAGTGGAATATAGACATTGCTGGGTGTGCATAGCTGTACTGGCCTGCTGTACAGAGCAGCAGGTATAGATATAGTGGAATATAGACATTGCTGGGTGTGCATAGCTGTACTGGCCTGCTGTACAGAGCAGCAGGTATAGATATAGTGGAATATAGACATTGCTGGGTGTGCATAGCTGTACTGGCCTGCTGTACAGAGCAGCAGGTATAGATATAGTGGAATATAGACATTGCTGGGTGTGCATAGCTGTACTGGCCTGCTGTACAGAGCAGCAGGTATAGATATAGTGGCATATAGACATTGCTGGGTGTGCATAGCTGTACTGGCCTGCTGTACAGAGCAGCAGGTATAGATATAGTGGCATATAGACATTGCTGGGTGTGCATAGCTGTACTGGCCTGCTGTACAGAGCAGCAGGTATAGATATAGTGGCATATAGACATTGCTGGGTGTGCATAGCTGTACTGGCCTGCTGTACAGAGCAGCAGGTATAGATATAGTGGCATATAGACATTGCTGGGTGTGCATAGCTGTACTGGCCTGCTGTACAGAGCAGCAGGTATAGATATAGTGGCATATAGACATTGCTGGGTGTGCATAGCTGTACTGGCCTGCTTAATAATTCTTGTTTTCTTGCCCTTTCCAGGTATCTCCAAAGAGTCCTCAGTTGAGTTCTCCCAGTGAAGCAAAGTAACTCCACCCCTCAGTGTGTGTGTGTTTGTGTGTGTGTGTGCGTGTGTGTGTGTGTGTGAATACGCACTATGTTTTATTTTTTTATATAAACGCTATTAGTATTGGATCAGAATACTTCCCCATCCCTCACCCCCCAAAACTTAGATGGAGAAACATTTTTTTTGGATTTGCACCATAAACACTTTTATCTGTATGTGTATGTGCGTCACAACAGCGATGCTCTTCATTATTTTCAGTATTTCTTTGTAAACATGGGTAGATGTTTGCTGTGACAGTAGATAAGGGCGTGCACACACTTGACTTCACTTTCAGTTTACTGAGAAATGTATCCTGAAGGGGATAAAAATTCAGTTTCTGTTCTTAGCAGGAGAAATAATTTCTCTATTTGTGTCGCAGGAGAAATAAGATCTTTGGGAAGAGCTGTTACTGTAGATCCGTCATGTTTGCATTCACTTCTTCATCTTCATCTTCTATCAGAGGTTATAGTCAAACTTGTATTCACAAAATATTATTTTATTTTATTTTACTACTTTAACACGTTACACTACTCATTTATAATTATGAACATTCTTTATGAAAGACAGTACCTGTCCAAAGGAAATATATATAACAAATGTGAGTGGATTTGACAAGGCTTATAAATGCACTTGCTCTTAACCAGAAGATGTTTTGTCACGTAAACTGTATTTTTCACGGTTTTTCACAGGGATGTCATGTGTTTGATATTGGAGTATAATCATTGGGAGCATCCATAGATATGTCTATAGCAGGCTGGAAAGGTGATCTGTGAATGTTTCTATTTAGAGAATCATCTGTTCTCTATAAGAAAGCTGGTGTCACTGAGGTCAGAGGGATTATTACGGTATTATGATGCGCATATGAATGCACTGAAAGAACAGAGCCTCACTATAAATCTAGAATCTTCCATCAGTGAAAAATTATTACAACAGGAAATTGGACATGAAGATATGGCACATGAAGCGGAACGTTATAGCATTACGCTATGCTGGCCAATGGTATCATAGCATTGCCTAATACTATTGCCTACGCTGGCCAATGGTATCATATCATTGCCTCATACTATTGCCTAAAACAAGGATACTCCCTCCTTTGGTTTTCATGAGTTTTAACTCGTTTTCAAGGCCTCCATTTTGATTCCCGAAATATGCAGTGTACACTTTATTATTGTTATTCACCCATTCGATGAAATCTGACCTTTTAATGACCATTTCTACCATTTAATCATCTGACGTGTTTTATCTGAAATCGTAATGAAATCCAGTTTTAAGCTTATGCATTTTTCCCTTTTAGACATTGTTTAACAGGATTGAATGGCTCCTGAAAGGATCTATAGCACTACAGCTGTAATGCTTTCCATTTTCAAAAAATAATCATAAGTACGGAGAGGCCATATTGGCGTTTCTAAATGGTTCTGGGGAGTTCCGTTCATCCTACTGCATTGAAAAAATGAACCCACACCAGTGTCTTAACCAGACTGCTCTCCAGGCAACTCAGAGAGAGGCTCTCTATTGGTGCGTTCTCATTGCAGTAAGAACTAAATGGGCTGCTGTACATTTAGGGCAAGCCGTAACCATAACCATAACTAACAAAGGCTGGACGGTACACATTAGAAATGGCCATAAGAACGTACAGTAAGATTTTTTTGATAATAAGAACAGATTATTCAGCCTATTTAAGGTCGTCGTTGTTCCTGCTGTCTAACAAGCTGCCTTTGTCAAGCCTGAAATTCAACACCCCAAATGTGTGTGTTTCTGCTGTTTCTGAGTCATGTTAAGCTAGCCGAAGCACTAAAAACCCCTTGCATGAAAAAATACATCATAAAACCAGCGCAAAATTAACCTTACAACTAGTTTTCACCTTATTTCGCAAGACCCAGCCTTAAATATCTCGCCGCAATCCACATTATTAATCCTGCATGTTAATCAGGTCAACCTTTCCATTCAATAATTTTACCAGAGAATTCTTAGTTCTGGTGCAATATGAAGGCACTTATGCATTAGAGCATAGAAGGGTATTTTGACATGAAAGTAGTCACTGTATAGCTGGTGTAGAATTAACACTGCTCAGTGTTGGGTAGGGTGGGAAACTTAGTCAAGTGTTGGGTTGGCTGTTCAGTGTTGGCAAGGTGTTCGGTGGGTGGTTTGGCTTTTGGTACGTCAGGAAGTTGGAGATGGTGTGGTCGAGGATTATGGGTAATATTTCTTTTTTATTAATAGTTCAGTATAATAAATGCATACAAAAATGAAAATGCTATATTTCTGAAGGTACATGTTGACTAAAAATGAACGACATGAAATGTTGAAATCAAGCGTAAAAAGCAATACAGTATATTTTAAAATTCAAATAAATCTTAGTTTTTAGACAAAACTTTTCCTATCTGCAGTTGCAATATTGTGTTTTATAACCTTTTGTATTTGTTTTTGACTATATATCTTTATATTTGTAAAATCTGTACACAAACCGTATCTATTGGCTGATTTGCCTGTTAGAATTATATTTAGCAGGCCACAAAGTATTCACTTTGTTTCTCTGTCTTTTTTGAATAAACAAATTGAAGGAAAAACAAATTAATTAATTGTCAAATGGTCTTATTATTCTAAAGAACTTCATATTCCTACATCAGAATCAGTTTGAGCTGTATGTTATCTACAAAATATGCATGTACCATGATGGTGGATGTACCAAATGAGGCCAAAGTATTGTTTATGTAGTGATACAACAGCACCACATGAAGGACAAAACAGGTATTGCATGATGATTTTTGTTGCACAATAATGCTAATGTACAATAATTCTAGTTTACAACACTTGTCTGTAGATATGATAGGATTTTGGACCAACTCTGAGGAGAAAGCCAGGGCAATTATTTATTAAGTATTTTTCACATAATTAAGAGCAGTTACAACTATGGGGAATGAGTGCAAGTGCAATTTTATTTGGTTTCACTGACTGCACTGTTCAATTTTGACTTTCAGATTGGAAAAGGCTTTGATTCCTCTTTACCCTGCTTTAATGGGGGGTCCACAGATGTAGCAAAGGTAGCACAATCGCACTATTAAACCCCACCCCCACCCCTCCGTCCACTATCTGAAAAAAACATATATTGCAGGACCTTTATTTTATGACTCCTAGATTTTACACCACTGTGAACAGCGATCATGAAACTATTGAGTTTTATTTTTTATACCCCCCCCACACTTCCCTTATACAAGTTGGGGTCAGTTGTCCTCAAAACAGCCAAATAAACTGACTGATGGAAGAAGCAAAACAGTGGTCACAGCGCTTTGTTACAGTGAAACTGACATTTCTCAGAAATGACCTTGCAGTTAAACTGATGTGTACAAAAGGCATTAGCCATTTGCCATCCTTATGGCCCGGGGAGTTGATGTTTCAGGTTTTTACGTGTATTTGGAGACCGGGGGAAATAGTACGAAAGGGGTTGTTAAACTTGGATCCTTTCTAGCTCATTTTTTTGCATTTAATAGTCACGTACAGAAAGAACTGTTACATATTTCAGCAAACACATTTTTATTATTATTTATGACTGAGAACACAAACATAATTGACTGAAACACAAACATAATTGACAGACAGGCATGTGGAGAGCTGACCTCTGGAAAACGTTGCTGTTGTTGTCTCAGGAGCAGTGCGTGGCAGGTGATGACTGCAGCAGGGTGTTTATGTATTTCAGGGTTCTGGGAGCAAAACGTGATGGCAGAAGGGAGAAAAGCCATGATGCTTTAAAATACTGTACATGCTTTATTTCTGATTGTGTGTGTGTAAGTACGGCAGTATGTAGACCTACTTTGGCTGGGGTTCATGGGGACACGGCTCGAATGTTCTTCTCTTCCGCGGACCTGACGTTCCGCACGGTTCCACTGCTGTTGTCTACCGTGGCCTTGCTGTTCCCCACGGTTCCACTGCTGTTGTCTACCGTGGCCTTGCTGTTCCCCACGGTTCCACTGCTGTTGTCTACCGTGGCCTTGCTGTTCCGCATGGTTCCACTGCTGTTGTCTACCGTGGCCTTGCTGTTCCGCACGGTTCCAACGCTGGTGTTGACTGTGGCCTTGCTGTTCCTCACAGTTCCTACGCTGTTCTTGACCGTGGCCTTGCTGTTCCCCACGGTTCCACTGCTGTTGTCCACCATGGCCTTGCTGTTCCCCACGGTTCCACAGCTGTTGTCCACCGTGGCCTTGCTGTTCCCCACGGTTCCAACGCTGGTGTTGACTGTGGCCTTGTTGTTCCTCATGGTTCCTACGCTGTTCTTGACCGTGGCCTTGCTGTTCCCCATGGTTCCACTGCTGTTGTCCATCGTGGCCTTGCTGTTCCCCATGGTTCCAACGCTGGTGTTGACTGTGGCCTTGCTGTTCACCACGGTTCCAGTGCCGGTGGTCCCAGGTGCTCTTGGATTGGAGCTGCTGCTCAACCTTCGACCTCTCCAGCTTAGTCTCCAGCTCGGCCTGTTTGTGGACCTGACTGATGGTTTTGGGTCCCTGGTCACTGCTCCTGGGGGCCCAATTATTCTGGGAGGGGGATAGCAAATGAGACAACTGCCATTTAATCTTCTACAGGCAGATCCATACAATGATGCCAGGGAGATGAAAATGGGAAGGGGGTCGAGAGGTATGATAGTAGCAGTATTAGACGTTTAGTAGCTTAACCGTATAAGAAATCAGTCACCTTCATGGATTACAGGGGGAAGGAGGCGAGTAGCCAAATACAGAGGGGTGGGGCTAAACAGAAGAGGAGTGGAGCCTAGCTGATTAGGGGAGGGGCTCAATAAGGAGGAAGGGTGTGAGTACCTGTCTCAGGTCCATTATATCTTTCACCATAAAAAAGATTCTGGATGTGATCTTCTCCTCCTTTAGGATCTGCTCCATTTTCTGTGTGTATTTGTCCATATGGCGCTGCATGTACAGGGAGAAGAGTGGCAGTCAAGACTGTGTGTTTGTGTTTGTGTGTGTGTTTCATTTCTGAGAGATACGGCTGTTCTCTGCAGTACCTTGGCTTTGTCGCAGTCCAGCTTACTGCCGATTGTGGAAAGCAGGCAGCATAGGCACTCCAGTGCCTCCTCCTCCTGGCTGTCCAACAAAGTGGTGATGCACCTGTGCATGAAGGATTCCTCAGCCATCTCCAGCTTGAACAGCTCGCCAAGGAATGTCATATTCCCAACCGAGCGACGGCGTTGGGCAGTGACATTGGCCTCGAGCTGTTCTGGGCGCTCTCGTCTGAACTGTGTCCAGCAGCGATTGAGAATGGCCAGCTGGAAATTGAGGGTCACTTCTGGACAGTCGTTGATAGGGGCATGGAGCTGAGGGATAAAGGACATCAGACTCAGGATTGGATCCAGGATTCTAATGACGATACTCACAGGTAGGACATTTGGGTTTGTGTCTGTCCGTACAGATGGACAGAGCATGGGGCTCCCCATTAAGAATATATCAGCATCAATGACCTAGATGTATCATACTGGTAAGACTCGATAGACACAAGACTTAGCACACCCACCTCCTTAAGGCTGTGGCACATTCTAGCATAGGTGCTAGCAAATTTAGGCTCGCAGATGGCCTTCTCAAAGACGATGTCCACAACGCCCTGGAGGCGTTCTGTAGTGTCCATCTGGAGCTCGGCCACCTGTTTGACAAGCTGCTCAAACTTGTCTGGCGTCAGCTTGTTGAGAACGCTGCGCATTCGTCCGAACAGCTCCTGGGTCACAGCCATCTCCGGGTCCTGCTCCACCTTCGCTTGCCTAACGGAAGGCCTCCAGGCATTTTGCACCACATGCAGTTTCACATCCTGGCTGAATGAAACATTGCTGATAATTTTCAATGTTTCAGTGCCCTGGACCTGCAATGAGATTCCAGGAACAAACATCTCAGAGGGCTGGGTGGATCCATTCTCAAAATATATATTTTATATCCCCTGGGACAGGGGTCTAAATTCTTGTTAACCTTTCCCCAGCTGCCCCATCAGTATTTATATTATTGAACAAGAAGCTGGTCTGGTGAGATGTTAACATTATATGCAAGCAGAGAAGTTAGAATTTAAAAATCAATGTTTGAATTAGGACCTTAAAAATCATTGTACATACTTTCTGGGTATTTTATATGAAAGTTCAGAAATTAGGTTCTGTTCTTACCAGGGGGATCTGGCAGGACTGACTGGTGTCCATGGTGGTGCAGGTAGCGGACACAGCATCCTCCTGTCGCCTGTCCACATCCACAGCTGGCTCCTGCTCTGCCTGGGTGAGCTCATTGGAGATGCTGCTCTGGATTTGCTCCACCTGGACCTGCTCCGCCTGGGCCAGCTCACTGGAGAGGCTGCTCTGGACCTGCTCCGCCTGGACCTGCTCCGCCTGGGCCAGCTCACTGGAGAGGCTGCTCTGGACCTGCTCCGCCTGGGCCAGCTCATCAGAGATGGTGCTCTGGACCTGCTCCGCCTGGACCTGCTCCGCCTGGGCCAGCTCATCAGAGATGGTGCTCTGGACCTGCTCCGCCTGGACCTGCTCCGCCTGGGCCAGCTCACTGGAGAGGCTGCTCTGGACCTGCTCCGCCTGGACCTGCTCCGCCTGGGCCAGCTCACTGGAGAGGCTGCTCTGGACCTGCTCCGCCTGGACCTGCTCCGCCTGGGCCAGCTCACTGGAGAGGCTGCTCTGGACCTGCTCCGCCTGGACCTGCTCCGCCTGGGCCAGCTCACTGGAGAGGCTGCTTTGGACCTGCTCCGCCTGGACCTGCTCCGCCTGGGCCAGCTCACTGGAGAGGCTGCTCTGGACCTGCTCCGCCTGGTCCAGCTCAGCGGAGATGGTGCTCTGGACCTGCTCCGCCTGGGCGAGCTCATTAAAGATGGAGCTCTGGACCTGCTCCGCCTGGGCCAGCTCACTGGAGAGGCTGCTCTGGACCTGCTCCGCCTGGGCCAGCTCACTGGAGAGGCTGCTCTGGACCTGCTCCGCCTGGGCGAGCTCAGTAGCGATGGAGCTCTGGACCTGCTCCACCTGGGCCAGCTCACTGGAGAGGCTGCTCTGGACCTGCTCCGCCTGGGCAAGCTCAGTAGGGATGGAGCTCTGGACCTGCTCCGCCTGGGCAAGCTCAGTAGGGATGGAGCTCTGGACCTGCTCCGCCTGGGCCAGCTTACTGGAGAGGCTGCTCTGGACCTGCTCCGCCTGGGCCAGCTCACTGGAGAGGCTGCTCTGGACCTGCTCTGCCTGGGCGAGCTTGGTGGAGATGCTGCTCTGGGCCATCTTGGAGAGGATTTGCTGCTCAACTTTCATGTTTCCCAGATGGATCTCCAGCTCAGCCTCCTCGTGGACCTGGCTGATCATTTTGGGCCCCTGGTCATACCTCCTGGGGACCCAGTTATTCTGAAGGAAAAAAGAGAGGAGACCTGTTACCAAATCTTACCATACTGACCTGTGAGATGGAGATGGAGATGGTGAGGGGAAGATAAGGTGGGAATGACAGAATGGGAAGAATTGATGGGACGTGTAAGCAAGTGGAAAAGAGGAAAGAAGGGAGCAAATGATTTTGAAATAACCATGAACTGAGGGCTGGTACTGAAGTCAAGAGGGGTGGTACCTGTCTTAGATCCATTACATCCTGCAGCATGAAGCGTACTCTGGATGTGGTCTTCCCCTCCTTCAAGATGTGCTTCAGCTGACTGAAGTACCTGTTCATTTGGGGCTGCAGATACGGAAGGCAGTGAGCATGCCTGCGTTTTTTGTTTGCATACAATCAGATGTATAACCATGCAGTGGCATATCAAATGTATGCAGTGCCATCAGACGTATGCAGTGCCATATCAGAGGCATAACATGCAGTGCCATATCAGACCCATGCAGTGCCATATCAGATGTATAACCATGCAGTGACATATCAAACGTATGCAGTGCCATCAGACGTATGCAGTGCCATATCAGACGTACGCAGTGCCATATCAGACGTACGCAGTGCTATATCACAGGTATAACCATGCAGTGCCAAATCAGACATATGCAGTGCCATATCAGATGCACGCAGTGCCATATCAGACGTACGCAGTGCCATATCAGATGCACGCAGTGCCATATCAGACCCATGCAGTGCCATATCAGACGTATGCAGTGCCATATCAGACGCACGCAGTACCATGCAGTGCTATATCAGACGTACGCAGTGCCATATCAGATGCACGCAGTGCCATATCAGACCCATGCAGTGCCATATCAGACGTACGCAGTGCCATATCAGATGCACGCAGTGCCATATCAGACCCATGCAGTGCCATATCAAACCCGTGAAGTGCCATATCAGACGTTTGCAGTACCATGCAGTGCCATATCAGATGTATGCATATCAGACGTATGCAGTGCCATACCAGACGTATGCAGTGCCATATCAGACGTATAACCACGCAGTGCCATATCAGACGTATAACCACGCAGTGCCATATCAGACGTATAACCACGCAGTGCCATATCAGACGTATAACCATGCAGTGTGATATCAGACATATATAACCATGCAGTGCGATACCTTGACGCTCTCGCAGTCCAGGACCGTGCCAGTGGTGGTGATTAGGCAGCAAAGACACTCCAATGCCTCCTCACTCTGGGTGTCGAGATATGTGCCGACACACCCAAGAATGACCACATCCCGCACCATTCCAAGCTTAAACAGTTCCCCAAGGAACTTCATGGTGCCCACTGCCCGCCGACGATGGGCGATGACTTTGGTCCCCAGCTCCGCCTTCATATGTAGGCTCTTTTCCTCCTGGACACAAGGTGAGGTGGGTGAAGAGGTTGTGTCAGCCGGCAACATCAGTACAGAACACAGTACAGACATTTGATTTGCAACCCACAAACCACTCATTTCAGTCTACAGTATGTGACCACAAGAGTGAGAACATGTCATTTCACCCAATACTGGATTCTCTATATTAGATGCTTGGAGCACTTGGGACAAGTGACTTGTTCCCGACAGGTAATGCCCTTACCTAGTCCATGCCACTTTTCATCCCCATTACAAAACCAGCCATAACCTCACCAAGATCCAAACCATGCTATTCCACAACCCCACTCGTAGTTACCATGTCAGCAGCATTCAGGTCCTGCAATTCTTTCTCCAGGATCTTCCCATCGCCGTTGACCATGAAAAACTCCTTCCGGCAGAGATGGAGCATTAGCAACCGGAAATTCAACTGGAATTTTGAATCACGGCAGGGCACAGTGAGCTGAGAAGGAGAAAAAAAAATATTTTACTATACTATAGCCTTTACTATAGGACTTTCGGTATCCCTTTAGTGTCCGAGGCTTACCTGTTTGTATTGGTAACGGCCATAACATAAGACTGGGATACTCACCTCCTTAAGGCAGTGGCACATCTTTGCATAGGTGCTTGTGAATGTAACCTCACTAATGGCCTTCTCAAAGACCATATTACCAATGCCTTCAAGGCGGTCCTCGGTGTCGATGGAGAGCTCACTGACTAGCTTCGTGAGCTGCTCAAACATTTCCGGAGTCAGCTTGTTCAGGATGCTCCGCATTCGGCCGAACAGCTCCTGGGTCACAGCCATCTCCGGGTCCTGCTCCACCTTCACTTTCTTATTGGAAGTCCTCCAGGCATTTTGCACCATGTGAAGTTTCACTTCATTGGTGAATGAAACATTGCTGATGACTTTATGGGTTTCTGTGCTCTGGACCTGAGGTGAAACAAGTTTTATATTGTGAGGAAGCTACCCAAAGTTGGATCCTAGTACCAAAATCAGAAATGCTGGTGGGTAGCTAGCTACCTAGACATTTTACTAGTTTTAATTACAGTGAGCTGACTTGCACAAATGCTTGTACTGTTATTATCATGTACGACTTGCTGAAATGACACCCTAAATTTTTCTAAAAACCCTGATGAATTCCAGCTGAGAGCAGCTTGGATTCTAAGCTGATCTTTGTTGATCATAGCTGATCTGTGGCTGGTCAAATTTGGTTAAAGTTTAAGATGGTAGAATAAGCTTGTAGCCAAACTGGTGGACTAGTTCACTATAGGCTGTTCGGCTGGTTGGCTAGCTAAAACCATCTAGAAGTGTTGAAAACGCAGCTCGAGCTTGAACAGCTTGGCTGCTTTTTAGCTGGAATTTTTCACAGGGAATGCAAACAGTTTAGCAATATGAGGATATACTGTGATTTTGATTTATAAAATCATACTGTCATCTATTAATTTATTAAAATAAGATGGCGGTCTTAGGGTGTTCTACCCTGTCCTTCCTCATGGATGGCTTCCAGATGTTTCCTACCTTGTGAAGGTTCACATCTTCACTAAATGAAACATGGTTGATGGTTCTCCATGTTCCGTTTATTTTGCCGTGCTCTGAAATTCCAGGAACAAGATTTCAAGTCAACATAGCTAAGCATAAAAACACATTATACCTAAAACACACATCAAAGTGAAATTAAAACTGTTAAGCTCTGCCTACCTCTCCTCCGAATTTCATCCGGGATATCCGGTGGTGTGGTGACCGAATATTGGAGCCGAAGAAGCTCATCCCGGGAATACAAGATTCGGGCAGGTAATCCGCCGGTGATGTTGTTACGGCAGACCGCGCGCCGATCTTGATGGATGCCCATCTCAGAAGGCTGGGATGCGGTACAGAAGACAAGGAGGATTACCCTTACAAGGTTATTATTTACCTCTTCCAACTAGTTTTTACCCCCTTTGAGTGAACAGCTGATTGTTTTGAGGTCTTGCTTTCAATGCCAGGAGAGAAGGGAAGGAGATGTTGATTTGCTGAAATTGTGCAACACCTAAATTTCTCTAAAAACCCTGATGAAAATTCCAGCTGAGACCAGCTGGGATTTTTTAACTGGTCTAGGAGTTTTGAAAACACAGCTCAAGCTTGACCAGCAACTGCTTTCAGGGAAGGCAAACAGTTAAATTAAAATAAGGTGGCACTCTTAGGGTGATGTTCTACCTTGTCCTTCCTCATTGATGGCTTCCAGGTGTTTCTGGCCTTGTGAAGGTTGATATTTTCACCAAATGAAACACGGTTGATGGCTCGCCATGTTCCATTTATTTCTCCCTGCTCTAAAATTTCAGGACCAAGATTTCACGAGTCAAAAGATTTCCAAGCCTCCATAGCTCAGCATAAACAATACATAGAAAAACCCAAGTAAACGGTACATTACACCTAAACTGGTTTGTTAAACAACACTGCCTACCTCTCCTCCGAATTTCATCCGGGATATCCGGTGGTGTGGTGACCGAATATTGGAGCCGAAGAAGCTCATCCCGGGAATACAAGATTCGGGCAGGTAATCCGCCGGTGATGTTGTTACGGCAGACCACGCGCCGATCTTGATGGATGCCCATCTCAGAAGGCTGGGATGCGGTACAGAAGACAAGGAGGATTACCCTTACAAGGTTATTATTTACCTCTTCCAACTAGTTTTTACCCCCTTTGAGTGAACAGCTGATTGTTTTGAGGTCTTGCTTTCAATGCCAGGAGAGAAGGGAAGGAGATGTTGATTTGCTGAAATTGTGCAACACCTAAATTTCTCTAAAAACCCTGATGAAAATTCCAGCTGAGACCAGCTGGGATTTTTAAACTGGTCTAGGAGTTTTGAAAACACAGCTCAAGCTTGACCAGCAACTGCTTTCAGGGAAGGCAAACAGTTAAATTAAAATAAGGTGGCACTCTTAGGGTGATGTTCTACCTTGTCCTTCCTCATTGATGGCTTCCAGGTGTTTCTGGCCTTGTGAAGGTTGATATTTTCACCAAATGAAACACGGTTGATGGCTCGCCATGTTCCATTTATTTCTCCCTGCTCTAAAATTTCAGGACCAAGATTTCACGAGTCAAAAGATTTCCAAGCCTCCATAGCTCAGCATAAACAATACATAGAAAAACCCAAGTAAACGGTACATTACACCTAAACTGGTTTGTTAAACAACACTGCCTACCTCTCCTCCGAATTTCATCCGGGATATCCGGTGGTGTGGTGACCGAATATTGGAGCCGAAGAAGCTCATCCCGGGAATACAAGATTCGGGCAGGTAATCCGCCGGTGATGTTGTTACGGCAGACCGTGCGCCGATCTTGTTGGATGCCCATCTCAGAAGGCTGGGATGCGGTACAGAAGACAAGGAGGATTACCCTTACAAGGTTATTATTTACCTCTTCCAACTAGTTTTTACCCCCTTTGAGTGAACAGATGATTGTTTTGAGGTCTTGCTTTCAATACCAGGAGAGAAGGGAAGGAGATGTTGATTTGCTGAAATTGTGCAACACCTAAATTTCTCTAAAAACCCTGATGAAAATTCCAGCTGAGACCAGCTGGGATTTTTAAACTGGTCTAGGAGTTTTGAAAACACAGCTCAAGCTTGACCAGCAACTGCTTTCAGGGAAGGCAAACAGTTAAATTAAAATAAGGTGGCACTCTTAGGGTGATGTTCTACCTTGTCCTTCCTCATTGATGGCTTCCAGGTGTTTCTGGCCTTGTGAAGGTTGATATTTTCACCAAATGAAACACGGTTGATGGCTCGCCATGTTCCATTTATTTCTCCCTGCTCTAAAATTTCAGGACCAAGATTTCACGAGTCAAAAGATTTCCAAGCCTCCATAGCTCAGCATAAACAATACACAAAAAAACCCAAGTAAACGGTACATTACACCTAAACTGGTTTGTTAAACAACACTGCCTACCTCTCCTCCGAATTTCATCCGGGATATCCGGTGGTGGAGTGACCGGATATTGGAGCTGAAGGAGCTCTTCCCGGGAATACAAGATACGGGCAGGTAAGTCGCCGGTGATGTTGTTACGGCAGACTTGGATGCGCGGATCTTGGCTGTTCATTCTCAGAAGGCTGGGTTGTTGTACAGAAGACAATGGTTAACCCAAAAAACTATTTATTGCACCTGTTAAAGCTTGTTTATCCTCTTTGAATGAGTAGCTGATCTATTTTATTTTTAAAATTACATTTCTGTAAAAAGGACATGTATAGCACCCATTCTTGAGAATTGGAACAAATCATGCACTAAAAATCTTATTACAATTATTACTTAAAACAACAAGGTGCAAATTTGCTTTTAAAAATGTGAAATCACCACAGCTTTTTAGTAAAACAAAGTGGCTTGTAATTGGCAGTTGGTTGTAAAATGTAGCCCACAGAATATATCATAGTAACAATAATAAACTGTCATATTTGGACCTTTGACAGAAGCCAAAATTAGTAAACTTACCTATTTTCATCCAAAAATTATTCACTTCGATGAAAGTCTTCTTTGAATGTCCAATACACTACGTTCTAAATATTGTCAAATATATACGCTTCACCAATATTGCATTATTGCATCACAGTAGGGAATACACGGAAGTCCTTCTGAACTGTTACGTCATTACTCACGATCGTGTACTGTGTTGTCATGGCAATCTGTGGGACCGTTTCTTGCTATAATATATAGGCATAGCCTATTCCCCGCGGTGGATTACACAATCGTTAATTTTATCGTATCGATGGGGAAGTCTCGTCACATATGGAAGGCAGCCACAACAGCCAGACAGCATGTTTGTTAAACCCTTTTTTCAGCCCTACAAAAAGTATTTACTGATTGTATTACAAACCGGTGAACAAGGATTCGTCTAAACCCATAGCCTAATTCGAGTGACAGACAGCCTAAACAAAATTTTCCCTCTATTTTGACCAACCCACATTTTATCTTACTTTTTGTTGTAAAACCATAGCCTATTCTGTTGCTATAGGCTAGGCTACTCGTGAGAAAGGCATGAAAGTAGAAGAGAGGAGACAATAATTTCAAGGATGAGATTTGGACATAGGCTACGAGCGTAAATAGTAGGTATACGCTAATGAATAAACACGACAGTGGGAGACGTGATTTCTGCTTTCAAGAAGAAATTGTAGAGCGTGTAAGGCTATATTGTCCAAAATACAATTTTGACAGAGATTTTGTTTAATCATCTGAGCGATAGGAGATTTGATGGTAATTTGAGGAAAGGGGTTTCTGGGAATTTTACTAAGTATGGTGACAAATGCTCATTTATATTCGAGTTCTTAAATGGTTTAATAAATAGAATATAGTTCTTTATTTTATGTTGAGGAAATAGAAAATATATTCCCGATCCACACTCCTTTTCAGTTGGTGGCGGTAATCCAAAGCGTCATAAAATTATATACTAGCCTACTGTACATAAAACGCATAGAAGAACGACGTAACATGTCTTATATAGACCTATAGTTCTGTGGATAGTATTGTTATGTTCTGAGTATTTGTCTGTTCTGTATTTTTATTTCATTATCATTCATGTATTTATTACTTTCCACATTATCATTGCATCTCCCTCTGTTCGTGGGTTGTCCGAGTCTCATCTGTTTGTTTACCCAGTCTCGTGCATGCACTATTCGGGTGACTTCGGGATTTTCCGTGGGTTAACGCTGTATTTCCGAAGTCTCGTTTTCTGCTACTTCCTGCTTTCGTTCCGTGTATAATTGTATATATGCTTATCCTTAGAGACCACGCCTCCCCTCATTACTGTGCACACTCCGCTCCCAGTTCCGCCCCCAGACATTTTTCATAGGGGGGGCCTCTGAAAATCTTGGGGTGGCACACAAAAACCAAAAGCCATAACTGAATTTCAGGAATTCTATTATGTTGTTGTAGTATATTAAAATATATACATTATATACAAAAAAAATACATTATTGATTTAAATGAATAGTACCTAATGTAAAATATCAGATAGAAGCATATTATGCAGACTCGGAAGCATATTATGCATATGCGACTCGCGAGCCGCGAGGGGGGGGGGGGGCAGTGGGGGTAGAATCCCTTGATAGAGAGAGTAGTGACAACTCACGATTTGACGCCATTTTGAGTCCATTCAGTGCGGAGCCGCCGTATGGCGCTAGTGCATTGAACCGTGTATTCCGTTATGTTCTCTATGTATGAGAGATGGGAATGGTCTTTTCCATGTTGATAATGAACAAATTATGTGAAGATGACAAAATAGAAGATTTATGACAACTAAGAGCCATATGATAAAGAAGAAAATCACAGAGCTGGTTGTGATTTAACAGTCACAGACATTTAGAACCATGACAAAGAAGGAATTAACTAGACAGGTACTCGAAATGAACCTGCGAATTACAAATAGGAACACGTTGGATAGTGGTGCAATGTGATATTTTTTTCATGCTAAACTAGATGCCGTGCATGCCAAAGGGGGAAAATAAATCTTTGGTATAACCTACTCTTAAAAGCTAGGGTTTATTTATTTATTTATTTATTGCATTTCTTTACCCAGGGTATGCCCAAACAGTTAAAAACTGGTTTCCATTGGGGCCCTGCATTAATTTAAATACTACATACGTACTGTACTACATGCAATTAAAAATAAAAAACAAATTTTAATTTAACAAACACTCAAGCCGTCAAGGCCATACAGGCCTACAGCATGAATCACAAGGTAGCCTAATTGATTCTGAAAGATAGCTGCGGGCCCACACACAATAAACCGAGGCCGATGGACGTTGTTGTGACAAATTATAGATTATTCATTATTTATATACAATTATATATCACACTGTAGGACCAACTATATTAAAATGTAATGTTAATATGAATATGTTCTTCTGTGGTAGGATGAATTGCACAAAGGCCCATATGTGCAAAACAGCACATATCCAAGGCCTCAGACACTCACGCCGGAAAATGAGCTCATTATTTGTATCGAAGTGTGCTCAATGAACAATGGTCCCACGCTAGGCACCCAATATGAGCTCATCTCGACACCTGTAAATCAAGGACATATACACACACCCACATGCAGGGGAATTGAAGAAAAACTCGCTCTCAGCCATATTGCAATACACTCCCCAAAATGTCCCATGACGAGCTTTTAGTTATCTCAAAAAGTAGGCAATGAACCCATTCATTCACACACACACACACACACACACACACACACACACACACACACATACACACACACACACACACACACATACTCACATACACACATAGGCAATTAGATGTTCCTGGCCCGTCTGAAGAGATAAGCATGAATTACTCCCTACACATTCTTTGGGGCCGGCTAGCACCCTAGCCTTGAAAATGTAAATCATATAATTTCATCAAAACTACCATATAAATAAGGGTCACATGTAATGCTTAATTAGGACCGGCAGAGACCGCTGCAGACCATGGGAAAAAAAGAATCGCCCAGGTAATGGGAACACCCAAAAAAGGGGGGTCGCAAAACATATAAGATGTCAGCTGAACTTCATATCCGCTTGTTATGTTTTGCTTCTGTCATTAACGGACCTGTTTTACGTCTTGTGGGTGAGCATGAAATTGACTGACTTAGACTGGACCGTGTGATTGAGAATGTTTTTTAACATATGTATGTTTAGCCGATCAGCCTGGGTATGTATATTCGTGCAAATCTTTTTATAATAAATTACGTTATACCAGACTCTGGAATGTGGTGTCTATTTGGAAGAAAGTTTAAGTAAAGTATAGTTTAATGGTCCTGACCCCTCCCGACAGGGCGGTGATAGGATTGTTCGATTTATTATACTTCAACGTCTTCACACTGTTTCGTCCCCACCTGCGGACTATGATTGGACAAGTTGATTACATTTAATTTTGGCACTGAAAAGGCAGAGCACTTCGATAAAAGCAATGACAGACTGCTCTGCAGGTCAATAAATACAATCACGAGGACTGCTTTGAATTGTGTCACGTTCTGTGCGCCACTCTATGCTCACAGAGCTAAATGCAATGGGCACGTTTACATTTCAATTTTGACACGAAAACCGCGCAACTGCCGTTTAAAAGTAATACACCCTGTAGCTATTGTTTTTAGAGAACATGCAATGAAATACAATGCAATATGAGTTTTGTTTTTAATTGGTTTACAACAGAGCTTAATGAAGCTCTTCGTATTAGAGGTAAAGCTTGGTCGAAAGCCAAATCTAGTGATTGTCCGACAGACTGGTTGCATTTCAGGAAATTGCGGAATAGATGCATTAGCATGATCAGAAAAGCTAAATCTATGGAGGTAGATTTCTATCAAAAATAAACAAGCACAAAAGTATAATACACAATTGTATTTACCATCCACACACACACCTCTCTCAATTTGTGTTCGTAGATATAATCCACAATTGTATTTACCATCCACACACACACACACACCTCTCAATTTGTGTTTCGTAAAAATAATCCACAAGTATGTGTTTTCCATCCACACACAAACACCTCTCAACTTGTTTCGTAAATCATCATTTGGATGAATGCAAAAATTATATTCACAAATGCAAATAACATTTACAGATATGTTTCCAATGTTCACATGTACAAATCAAAAGCTTGGCTTGCGAACTGGCGAATCTACATTTGCCGATCGAAGGACACGCTTGATCTGCTTGGATTTACGGACAGAATTTTGAGACAAATATTCCGCTGTTTTTCACCGTGTCGATTCACGCTCGCTTAATTTGCGATTCGTAAACTAAACTTCTTCTTCTTTGGTGCTACATAACATGGCGTTGTGTGTGTCGGCTCATCAGCGCCACTTCTAGAACAAGTGGCCAAAATTGCACATTATCTTTAAGAAGTGGATTCATGGTAAATTTAATTAAAACAACCGAGTTTTGAGTTTATTTAGGTTGTAAAGTTAACCCCACGCTAATCTTGCGATGGCAAGTTTTTTAAACAGTAATTGCACAAAACTCCTATCAGATTGCATGTAGCTAACTAGCTAGATTACATTACACAGGGGTAGGTCCGTACATTGATAGGAACTAGGAAGTACAACACTATGAGCTAAAATAAGGAGAGCACTCCATGAAATTTGAATTATCTGCTCCCGCTGCTTCTGTGCTTTATACAGAGATAATCACAGAAACATGCACCTTTACCCAATCACCATCTACAGCCCCCCAGCAGAGCACCAGCCAATCATCATTTACAGACTCAGCGCCAGAGCAGAGCACCAGCCAATCATCATTTACAGACTCAGTGCCAGAGCAGAACACCAGCCAATCATCATTTACAGACTAAGTGCCAGAGCAGAGCACCAGCCAATCATCATTTACAGACTCAGCGCCAGAGCAGAGCACCAGCCAATCATCATTTACAGACTCAGTGCCAGAGCAGAGCACCAGCCAATCATCATTTACAGACTCAGTGCCAGAGCAGAGCACCAGCCAATCATCATTTACAGACTCAGCCCCAGAGCAGAGCACCAGCCAATCATCATTTACAGACTCAGTGCCAGAGCAGAGCACCAGCCAATCATCATTTACAGACTCAGCGCCAGAGCAGAGCACCAGCCAATCATCATTTACAGACTCAGTGCCAGAGCAGAACACCAGCCAATCATCATTTACAGACTCAGTGCCAGAGCAGAGCACCAGCCAATCATCATTTACAGACTCAGCCCCCCAGCAAAGCAGCAGACAATCACCATCCATATAACCACCCCCCAAGCAGAGCATCAACCAATCATCATCCATAGAACCAGCCCCCCAGCAGGGCACCAGCCAATCACCGTCCATAGAACAAGTCCCCCTGGAAGGCAGCAGCCAATCACGATCTACAGACTCACTCCCCCCGGAGGCCACCAGCCAATCACTGTCCATAGAACAAACCCCCCAAGAAGGCAGAAGTCAATCACCATCTACAGACTCAGTCCACCAGCAAGCCACCAGCCAATCACCATCCACATAACCTGCTCCCCAGCAAGGCAGGAGCCAATCACCGTTCATAGAAAAAAACCCCCAAGAAGGCAGAAGCCAATCGCCATCTACAGACTCAGTCCACCAGCAGGCCACCAGCCAATCATCATCGTCCACAGAACCAGCCATGCAACAAGACAGCAGCCAATCACCATACATCGAACCAACCCCCCAGCAGGGCACCAGCCAATCACCATCCATTGAACTAGCCCCCCAGCAAGGCAGCAGCCAATCACCATCTATAGAACCAACACCCCAGCAGGACAACAGCCAATCACCATCCATAGAGCCAGCCCCCCAGCTAAGTACTATCAAATTGTTTTTTATAGATTCCACCTTCCAAGAGTATTCCATCCAATCACTAACCGAGGACACGGTCTCTGAACCGACTACTACCCAGTCACCAGCCACAGATTCTGTCTCTCAACTGAATGCTACCCAAGCACCAGTCTCAAACTCTGCCTCTCAATCAAGCACTGCCCAATCACTCACCATAGACCCTGCCTCTCAACCAAGTATGACCCAATCACTAGCCACAGAGCCTGCCTCTCACCCAAGCACAGTCCAATCAGCAGCCACAGAACCTGCCTGTCAACCAAGCACAGCCCAATCAGCAGCCACAAAACCTGCCTCTCAATCAGGTACTACCCAGTCATCCACAGGCCCTGTCGCCCAGCAGACAACCCAAGAAAAGGGACCAGGAGACCCCAGCTCCTCCCATTCTGCTTCCCAGGAAACCAGGTGCTGCAAAACGTGTCATCTGCCATTTAGAATGCTGCAATCATTTTCTGCCACTTTGTGTAGACCACAGTACACTGCAAAAAATTTCTATCTTAATAAGTATTTTAGTCTTGTAATGAGACTTAAAATGAGGTTGTTTTAAGTTACTTTTTGCTTGACAAGTGAAATTATCTTACCCCACTGACAAAGCTTGAAATTAGTAAAACTATCTCACCCCACTGGCAATCTTTTTGTCTTATTTAGCAAAAAAAAAGTAACAGAAATAAGATTCTAAAGTCTACATATAAGATTAAAATGCTTGTTAAGATTAGTTTTTTTCGCAGTGTATGACATCATATATAAAACACTGTAATACAGCATGGCAGTGTGTTGCAGTGAGTGAATGGAGTGCTCCAGTGTGTTAGCGCGCTTCAGTGTTGCTGGGTTACAGTCTCACAGCGAGTTGTTCTTCTGTGGTATTACAGAGCATCGTCTCAGTCTTCCAGCCTGGAGTTGAGTGACAGCCTGATGGCTGCCCTTGTGGCCCTCCAGAAAGCCCTGAACGAACCTAATGGCTTTGGCCAGCAGGAGGCGGTATGCTCCAATTCACTACCTTTCACACGTGTACTCACTCATTTGCTAAGCGGGGTCTATTTTGTGGCTCTATGTAAACGCCATACTGTTGCTCAGGTATTGGGGTGACCCTGGAGCCCCAGTTTGTACACAGTAAATACACTTATTTTTCATCCTAAAAAATGCATCCCTCAGAATTCTTGTATTCGGTATTCTTGTAGATTTCAATATTTTACATTGTTTTTGATTTATTCATTCTATTTGATCATTAAAATACAACAGAATCACCCATGTCCCTTATAAAACTTGCTGCCTTGTGACAGGCAAGCAGAAATGGCAGGTATGCTGATTTAAGA
This sequence comes from Ilyophis sp. 1 JC-2022, assembly GCA_022702515.1. Taxonomy (NCBI): domain Eukaryota; kingdom Metazoa; phylum Chordata; class Actinopteri; order Anguilliformes; family Synaphobranchidae; genus Ilyophis; species Ilyophis sp. 1 JC-2022. Next base: position 104,615,240 of record CM040394.1, read on the forward strand.
CTGAATTAAGATCTTTGCCTTTGTCAAATCCTCAGGCTCACCATAAAGATATGGCCCCTATTGGGCTGGGGTTTGAATATAAATTTTACAGAGTACCTGACACAGTATGATTATACACTCTCTCTTTCTCACTCACTCTTTCCCCCTCTTTCCCCCACCCTCTCTCTCTCCCTCTCTCTCTCTCTCTCTCTCCTGCTGTTTCTCTCTCAATCTCCCTCTCTCACCCTTTCTGTCCCTCTCTTTCTCTCTCTCTCTTTCCCTGTTTTCCTGCTCTCTCTCTCTCTCTCTCTCTCCTGCTGTTTCTCTCTCAATCTCCCTCTCTCACCCTTTCTGTCCCTCTCTTTCTCTCTCTCTCTTTCCCTGTTTTCCTGCTCCCTCTCTCTCTCTCTGTCTCTCCTGCTGTTTCTCTCTCTCTCTCTCTCTCTCTCTCCTTTCTCTCCTCCCTATTCCACCCTCCCTCCCTCTCCCTCTCCACACAGAGGGCTGCCTATACCGCAGTTCTTCAGGAGTGGCTGCGCGTGTCCTGTCACAAGACTGCAGACACAGGCGTGGTCAGGGCATACATGGACACGTTCGCCTCCGTCTGCCCACAGCTGCTGGAGTTTGTGGTCAACATGGCCGATGGGAACGGCAATACGGCCCTGCACTACACCGTGTCTCACTCAAACTTCCCTGTGGTCAAACTACTGCTGGACACAGGTTAGTGTTACAAACTTCCCTGAGGTTAAACTACAGCTGGACACTGGTTAGTGTCACAAACTTACCTGTGGTCAAACTACTGCTGGACACAGGTTAGTGTCACAAACTTCCCTGTGGTCAAACTACTGCTGGACACTGGTTAGTGTCACAAACTTACCTGTGGTCAAACTACTGCTGGACACTGGTTAGTGTCACAAACTTCCCTGTGGTCAAACTACTGCTGGACACTGGTTAGTGTCACAAACTTCCCTGTGGTCAAACTACTGCTGGACACTGGTTAGTGTCACAAACTTCCCTGAGGTCAAACTACTGCTGGACACTGGTTAGTGTCACAAACTTCCCTGAGGTCAAACTACTGCTGGACACTGGTTAGTGTCACAAACTTCCCTGAGGTCAAACTACTGCTGGACACTGGTTAGTGTTACAAACTTCCCTGAGGTCAAACTACTGCTGGACACTGGTTAGTGTCACAAACTTCCCTGTGGTCAAACTACTGCTGGACACTGGTTAGTGTCAATGGGAGTATATGAGACTCTGCAAGCACCAGAGGCTGAAAGCGTGGGCCAGTGAGTCAGAGGTGGATTCACAATGAATGCCCTGTGAATGCATAGTGTGTCACTTTTTGTAACTCTAACTGCATCATTGATCAGAAAAAAAGAGTATGCCCAGTTAATTTTAAAGAGCAAATTACACAATCAAATTACACAAATGACAATGAGGTTGAAGTGCAGACTGTCAGCTTTAATTTGAGGATATTTTCATCCATTTCGGATGAAACGTTTAGAAATTATAGAACCTTTTGTACATAGTCCCTCCCATTTTCGGGCATTGTATCCTTTCAAACTCAAAATGCTAGAGTACAGAACCAAAATAACTAAAAATTCACTGTCCAATGGTCCAATGGTGCTCACTGTATACGTTTCCACATATACAGTATGTACAGGCGTGTGTGTGTGTGTGTGTGTGTGTGTGTTTTAGGTCTTGAGTATAAACGTCTGTGTGTTTGTGATAGTGTGTGGTGTTCTTTGTGTGTGTTACAGGTATGTGTCTGCATGTGTGGTATAGGTATTCTCCCTGTGTGTGATACAGGTGTGTGTCTGCATGTGTGGTATAGGTATTCTCCCTGTGTGTGATACAGGTGTGTGTCTGCATGTGTGGTATAGGTATTCTCCCTGTGTGTGATACAGGTGTGTGTCTGCATGTGTGGTATAGGTATTCTCCCTGTGTGTGTTACAGGTGTGTGTCTGCATGTGTGGTATAGGTATTCTCCCTGTGTGTGTTACAGGTGTGTGTCTGCATGTGTGGTATAGGTATTCTCCCTGTGTGTGATACAGGTGTGTGTCTGCATGTGTGGTATAGGTATTCTACCTGTGTGTGATACAGGTGTGTGTCTGCATGTGTGGTATAGGTATTCTCTCTGTGTGTGATACAGGTGTGTGTCTGCATGTGTGGTATAGATGTGTGTCTGCATGTGTGGTATAGGTATTCTACCTGTGTGTGATACAGGTGTGTGTCTGCATGTGTGGTATAGGTATTCTCTCTGTGTGTGATACAGGTGTGTGTCTGCATGTGTGGTATAGGTATTCTACCTGTGTGTGATACAGGTGTGTGTCTGCATGTGTGGTATAGGTATTCTCCCTGTGTGTGATACAGGTGTGTGTCTGCATGTGTGGTATAGGTATTCTACCTGTGTGTGATACAGGTGTGTGTCTGCATGTGTGGTATAGGTATTCTCTCTGTGTGTGATACAGGTGTGTGTCTGCATGTGTGGTATAGGTGTGTGTCTGCATGTGTGGTATAGGTATTCTACCTGTGTGTGATACAGGTGTGTGTCTGCATGTGTGGTATAGGTATTCTCTCTGTGTGTGATACAGGTGTGTGTCTGCATGTGTGGTATAGGTATTCTCCCTGTGTGTGATACAGGTGTGTGTCTGCATGTGTGGTATAGGTATTCTCCCTGTGTGTGTCTGCATGTGTGGTATAGGTATTCTCCCTGTGTGTGATACAGGTGTGTGTCTGCATGTGTGGTATAGGTATTCTACCTGTGTGTGATACAGGTGTGTGTCTGCATGTGTGGTATAGGTATTCTACCTGTGTGTGATACAGGTGTGTGTCTGCATGTGTGGTATAGGTATTATCCCTGTGTGTGATACAGGTGTGTGTCTGCATGTGTGGTATAGGTATTCTCCCTGTGTGTGATACAGAGCACTACTAGTGCATTCCTGATCTCTTTGCAGGCATCTGTAATCCAGACAAACAGAATAAGGCGGGATATACAGCCATCATGCTGACTGCGTTGGCTGCGTTCCACTCGGACAGCGACCTGCACACCGTGGTGCAGCTGCTGCGCACAGGGGACGTCAATGCTAAGGCTAGCCAGGTACGCCTTTGAATGCTAACTGCTGCGATGCAAAACAACAGTTTTCAATCGCTACATTTAATGTACAAACCCCCAATTCCACAAAAAATTGGGACAGTACAGTCCTTGGCTATTTTGTGTAGAATTTTGAGACAAAAACTGAACTCAATCTATTGTAGAGTATGTCTGTAATGTAATAAAACGTGGAGAAGGTGAAAGGGGTGTGCAGACTTTCCGGCTTGACCGTATGTAAAATGCACATAAAAGCAGACAGCAGTGATTTGTAAATTATCTTTTACATATATTTAATTGAAAACAGTACAACGAAAAGGTATTTAATGTTTTACCTTATCAGCTTTATTGATTTTTGTAAATATATGCAAATTCAGAATTTGATGACTGCAACATGTTCCAAAAAAGTTGGGACATGGGGAAAAAAAATAAAGACTTGGAAAAAAACACCTGTTTGGAACATTCCACAGGTAAACAGGTGATGCTATCATGACTGCAAGTCATCAAGGGTCTGAGGTAGATAGGGTAGCAGAGTGATGGTTTAAGGCTCGTTTGATACCTCAGACCCGTGATGACTTGCAGTCAGAATTCAGAATTTGCGTATATTTACAAAAAGGCAATAAAGTTGATCAACTAAAACATTAAATATCTTTTCTGTTTTCTGTTTTCAATTAAATATATGTAAAAGAAAATTTACAAATCACTGCTTTCTGCTTTTATGTGCATCTTACATACGGTCCCAACTTTTTTGGAATTTGGGTTTGTAAATGATGTCTATATGCACATGATGAAACCCCCCCCCTTAATTAACAAAAGGCTTTTTCTTATATAAGACAGTTATGCATTGAGAAAGATGTGTCTCTGCTTTGAGTGGTTCCTCTGATGCTGGTTGAATGAAGAATTCTTAAGTCTTCATGTTGACCACATTTATAGCAGTTTCTGTCCCTCTCTCTGCTGAACAACACACATCTGCCATTGGAAGATGCAGCTCTAACTACTATCTGATTGGAGGATATTACTCTTAACTGCTGTCTCATTGGCAGATATCAATCTAACCACTGGCTGATTGGATAACATTATTCTACTTGATGGATTGGATTTTCTGATTAGCTGGGATTTCATTGGCTTTTCTGTGATTGCATGTGCTTAGCCTCTCTCTTTGCTGATGGGATAGGATTAGTATACTCTTGATTAGATGGGATTAGTCTAAATATGATTGAGTAGAATAGATTTTACTGTCCACCCTTTCTTTGATTTGATGTGATTAGTCCAACTCTGATTAATTAGATTCATGTAGCTGTTCTATGATTAGATGGGATTAGTCCATTTGATTGGGGTTAATGGATGTGTGCTGTGGTTGTAGGCGGGGCAAACTGCTCTGATGCTGGCGGTGAGCCATGGGCGAGTGGACATGGTGCGGGCGCTGATTTCCTGCGGGGCGCAGGTCAACCTTCAGGATGACGACGGTTCCACCGCGCTGATGTGTGCATGTGAGCACGGGCACGTGGACATCGTACGCCAGCTCCTGGCTGTCCCTGGCTGTGATGCCACACTGACAGATAACGTGAGCAACATTGTTCTCTCTTTCTCTCTCTCTCTCTGCTAATGATAGGGAATGTCATTTTAAACAGTTTGAGAGGTAACAGCTGCTGGATAATGTATGTGTATTGATTCACACAAACCTATCTGCATGTTTGTTCAAGTCTTGCCAATTTGAACTGAAGTGAGTGTGAGTGTGTAAATCCATGTGAGTTTCAGTGTGCAAGTCAGAAATGAGCATCTCCCTCTCTCTCTCTCTCTCTCTCTCTCTAATGGCCTCCCTGTTCCCACTCTGTGTCTCAGGATGGCAGTACAGCCCTGTCTATCGCCCTGGAGGCCTCTCAGAATGACATTGCAGTGCTCCTCTATGCTCACCTCAACTTCGCCAAGCCACCCTCTCCCGTGAGTCCAAACCTTTTCACCTCCATTACAGTCAGATCCCAACAAACGTTCCATTTCTGTCCAGAAATACCATTTCCTATGATCACCACTGTCCATTGAATGCACTATGGTACTCTAGTGTCTTACCCTGGGCCTGTCGGTATGTAACGATTTACCACAAGAAGTGAGGATATATTCACACAGCAGGAGGGTATTTCACAAAGCAGGATTAGTGAGTTAGCTGGATAACTGCACTGAGTTCCTCCCAAATCTGGAACATGGACTGAAGTAAAAAGAGCTGTTCTGGGTTTTCCTCAGTGCAGTTATCCAGCTGTACTGTACAGAGCAGCAGGTATAGATATAGTGGCATATAGACATTGCTGGGTGTGCATAGCTGTACTGGCCTGCTGTACAGAGCAGCAGGTATAGATATAGTGGCATATAGACATTGCTGGGTGTGCATAGCTGTACTGGCCTGCTGTACAGAGCAGCAGGTATAGATATAGTGGCATATAGACATTGCTGGGTGTGCATAGCTGTACTGGCCTGCTTAATAATTCTTGTTTTCTTGCCCTTTCCAGGTATCTCCAAAGAGTCCTCAGTTGAGTTCTCCCAGTGAAGCAAAGTAACTCCACCCCTCAGTGTGTGTGTGTGTGTGTGTGCGTGTGTGTGTGTGTGTGTGTGAATACGCACTATTTTTTATTTTTTTATATAAACGCTATCAGTATCGGATCAGAATACTTCCCCATCCCTCACCCCCCCCAAAACTTAGATGGAGAAACATTTTTTCTGGATTTGCACCATAAACACTTTTATCTGTATGTGTATGTGCGTCACAACAGCGATGCTCTTCATTATTTTCAGTATTTCTTTGTAAACATGGGTAGATGTTTGCTGTGACAGTAGATAAGGGCGTGCACACACTTGACTTCACTTTCAGTTTACTGAGAAATGTATCCTGAAGGGGATAAAAATTCAGTTTCTGTTCTTAGTAGGATAAATAATTTCTCTATTTGTGTAGCGGGAGAAATAAGATCTTTGGGAAGAGCTGTTACTGTAGATCCAAGTCATGTTTGCATTCACATCTTCTATCAGAGCTTATAGTCAAACTTGTATTCACAAAATATTATTTTATTTTATTTTACTACTTTAACACGTTACACTACTCATTTATAATTATGAACATTCTTTATGAAAGACAGTACCTGTCCAAAGGAAATATATATAACAAATGTGAGTGGATTTGACAAGGCTTATAAATGCACTTGCTCTTAACCAGAAGATGTTTTGTCACGTAAATTGTATTTTTCACGGTTTTTCACAGGGATGTCATGTGTTTGATATTGGAGTATAATCATTGGGAGCATCCATAGATATGTCTATAGCAGGCTGGAAAGGTGATCTGTGAATGTTTCTATTAAGAGAATCATCTGTTCTCTATAAGAAAGCTGGTGTCACTGAGGTCAGAGGGATTATTACGGTATTATGATGCGCATATGAATGCACTGAAAGAACAGAGCCTCACTATAAATCTAGAATCTTCCATCAGCGAAAAGTTATTACAACAGGAAATTGGACATGAAGATATGGCACATGAAGCGGAATGTTATAGCATTACGCTACGCTGGCCAATGGTATCATATCATTGCCTAATACTATTGCCTAAAACAAGGATACTCCCTCCTTTGGTTTTCATGAGTTTTAACTAGTTTTCAAGGGCTCCATTTTGATTCCCGAAATATGCAGTGTACACTTTATTATTGTTATTCACCCATTCGATGAAATCTGACCTTTTAATGACCATTTCTACCATTTAATCATCTGACGTGTTTTATCTGAAATCGTTTATATGAAATCCAGTTTTAAGCTTATGCATTTTTTCCTTTTAGACATTGTTTAACAGAATTGAATGGCTCCTGAAAAGATCTATAGCACTACAGCTGTAATGCTTTCCATTTTCAAAAAATAATCATAAGTACGGAGAGGCCATATTGGCGTTTCTAAATGGTTCTGGGGAGTTTCGTTCATCCTACTGCATTGAAAAAATGAACCCACACCAGTGTCTTAACCAGACTGCTCTCCAGGCAACTCAGAGAGAGGCTCTCTATTGGTGCGTTCTCATTGCAGTAAGAACTCAATGGGCTGCTGTACATTTAGGGCAAGCCGTAACCATAACCATAACTAACAAAGGCTGGACGGTACACATTAGAAATGGCCATAAGAACGTACAGTAAGATTTTTTTGATAATAAGAACAGATTATTCAGCCTATTTAAGGTCGTCGTTGTTCCTGCTGTCTAACAAGCTGCCTTTGTCAAGCCTGAAATTCAACACCCCAAATGTGTGTGTTTCTGCTGTTTCTGAGTGATGTTAAGCTAGCCGAAGCACTAAAAACTCCTTGCATGAAAAAATACATCATAAAACCAGCGCAAAATTAACCTTACAACTAGTTTTCACCTTATTTCGCAAGACCCAGCCTTAAATATCTCGCCGCAATCCACATTATTAATCCTGCATGTTAATCAGGTCAACCTTTCCATTCAATAATTTTCCCAGAGAATTCTTAGTTCTGGTGCAATATGAAGGCACTTATGCATTAGAGCATAGAAGGGTATTTTGACATGAAAGTAGTCACTGTATAGTTGGTGTAGAATGAACACTGCTCAGTGTTGGGTAGGGTGGGAGACTTAGTCAAGTGTTGGGTTGGCTGTTCAGTGTTGGCAAGGTGTTCGGTGGGTGGTTTGGCTTTTGGTACGTCAGGAAGTTGGAGATGGAGTGGTCGAGGATTATGGGTAATATTTCTTTTTTATTAATAGTTCAGTATAATAAATGCATACAAAAATGAAAATGCTATATTTCTGAAGGTACATGTTGACTAAAAATGAACGACATGAAATGTTGAAATCAAGCGTAAAAAGCAATACAGTATATTTTAAAATGAAAATAAATCTTAGTTTTTAGACAAAACTTTTCCTATCTGCAGTTGCAATATTGTGTTTTATAACCTTTTGTATTTGTTTTTGACTATATATCTTTATATTTGTAAAATCTGTACACAAACCGTATCTATTGGCTGATTTGCCTGTTAGAATTATATTTAGCAGGCCACAAAGTATTCACTTTGTTTCTCTGTCTTTTTTGAATAAACAAATTGAAGGAAAAACAAATTAATTAATGGTCAAATGGTCTTATTATTCTAAAGAACTTCATATTCCTACATCAGAATCAGTTTGAGCTGTATGTTATCTACAAAATATGCATGTACCATGATGGTGGATGTACCAAATGAGGCCAAAGTATTGTTTATGTAGTGATACAACAGCACCACATGAAGGACAAAACTGGTATTGCATGATGATTTTTGTTGCACTATAATGCTAATGTACCATAATTCTAGTTTACAACACTTGTCTGTAGATATGATAGGATTTTGGACCTACTCTGAGGAGAAAGCCAGGGCAATTATGTATTAAGTATTTTTCACATAATTAAGAGCAGTTACAACTATGGGGAATGAGTGCAAGTGCAATTTTATTTGGTTTCACTGACTGCACTGTTCAATTTTGACTTTCAGATTGGAAAAGGCTTTGATTTCTCTTTACCCTGCTTTAATGGGGGGTCCACAGATGTAGCAAAGGTAGCACAATCGCACTATTAAACCCCACCCCCACCCCTCCGTCCACTATCTGAAAAAAACATATATTGCAGGACCTTTATTTTATGACTCCTAGATTTTACACCACTGTGAACAGCGATTATGAAACTATTGAGTTTTATTTTTTATACCTCCCCCCCCCCCCCCTTATACAAGTTGGGGTCAGTTGTCCTCAAAACAGCCAAATAAACTGACTGATGGAAGAAGCAAAACAGTGGTCACAGCGCTTTGTCACAGTGAAACTGACATTTCTCAGAAATGACTTTGCAGTTAAACTGATGTGTACAAAAGGCATTAGCCATTTGCCATCCTTATGGCCCGGGGAGTTGATGTTTCAGGTTTTTACGTGTATTCGGAGACCGGGGGAAATAGTACGAAAGGGGTTGTTAAACTTGGATCCTTTCTAGCTCATTTTTTAGCATTTAATAGTCACGTACAGAAAGAACTGTTACATATTTCAGCAAACACATTTTTTATTATCATTTATGACTGAAAACACAAACATAATTGACTGAAACACAAACATAATTGACAGACAGACATGTGGAGAGCTGACCTCTGGAAAACGTTGCTGTTGTTGTCTCAGGAGCAGTGCGTGGCAGGTGATGACTGCAGCAGGGTGTTTATGTATTTCAGGGTTCTGGGAGCAAAACATGATGGCTCTGCAGAAGGGAGAAAAGCCATGATGCTTTAAAATACTGTACATGCTTTATTTCTGAGTGTGTAAGTGTGTGTGTGTGTAAGTACGGCAGTATGTAGACCTACTTTGGCTGGGGTTGATGGGGACACGGCTCGAATGTTCTTCTCTTCCGCAGACCTGACGTTCCGCACGGTTCCACTGCTGTTGTCTACCATGGCCTTGCTGTTCCCCACGGTTCCACTGCTGTTGTCTACCATGGCCTTGCTGTTCCCCACGGTTCCACTGCTGTTGTCCACCGTGGCCTTGCTGTTGTCCACGGTTCCAACGCTGGTGTTGACTGTGGCCTTGCTGTTCCTCACAGTTCCTACGCTGTTCTTGACCGTGGCCTTGCTGTTCCCCACGGTTCCACTGCTGTTGTCCACCGTGGCCTTGCTGTTCCCCACGGTTCCACTGCTGTTGTCCACCGTGGCTTTGCTGTTCCCCACGGTTCCAACGCTGGTGTTGACTGTGGCCTTGCTGTTCCTCACAGTTCCTACGCTGTTCTTGACCGTGGCCTTGCTGTTCCCCACGGTTCCGCTGCTGTTGTCCACCGTGGCCTTGCTGTTCCCCACGGTTCCGCTGCTGTTGTCCACCGTGGCCTTGCTGTTCCCCACGGTTCCAACGCTGGTGTTGACTGTGGCCTTGCTGTTCACCACAGTTCCAGTGCTGGTGGTCCCAGGTGCTCTTGGATTGGAGCTGCTGCTCAACCTTCGACCTCTCCAGCTTAGTCTCCAGCTCGGCCTGTTTGTGGACCTGACTGATGGTTTTGGGTCCCTGGTCACTGCTTCTGGGGGCCCAATTATTCTGGGAGGGGGATAGCAAATGAGACAACTGCCATTTAATCTTCTACAGGCAGATCCATACAATGTTGCCAGGGAGATGAAAATGGGAAGGGGGTCGAGAGGTATGATAGTAGCAGTATTAGACGTTTAGTAGCTTAACCGTATAAGAAATCAGTCACCTTCATGGATTACAGGGGGAAGGAGGCGAGTAGCCAAATACAGAGGGGTGGGGCTAAACAGAAGAGGAGTGGAGCCTAGCTGATTAGGGGAGGGGCTCAATAAGGAGGAAGGGTGTGAGTACCTGTCTCAGGTCCATTATATCTTTCACCATAAAAAAGATTCTGGATGTGATCTTCTCCTCCTTTAGGATCTGCTCCATTTTCTGTGTGTATTTGTCCACATGGCGCTGCATGTACAGGGAGAAGAGTGGCAGTCAAGACTGTGTGTTTGTGTTTGTGTGTGTGTTTCATTTCTGAGAGATACGGCTGTTCTCTGCAGTACCTTGGCTTTGTCGCAGTCCAGCTTACTGCCGATTGTGGAAAGCAGGCAGCATAGGCACTCCAGTGCCTCCTCCTCCTGGCTGTCCAACAAAGTGGTGATGCACCTGTGCATGAAGGATTCCTCAGCCATCTCCAGCTTGAACAGCTCGCCAAGGAATGTCATATTCCCAACCGAGCGACGGCGTTGGGCAGTGACATTGGCCTCGAGCTGTTCTGGGCGCTCTCGTCTGAACTGTGTCCAGCAGCGATTGAGAATGGCCAGCTGGAAATTGAGGGTCACTTCTGGACAGTCGTTGATAGGGGCATGGAGCTGAGGGATAAAGGACATCAGACTCAGGATTGGATCCAGGATTCGAATGACGATACTCACAGGTAGGACATTCGGGTTTGTGTCTGTCCATACAGATGGACAGAGCATGGGGCTCCCCATTAAGAATATATCAGCATCAATGACCTAGATGTATCATACTGGTAAGACGCGATAGACACAAGACTTAGCACACCCACCTCCTTAAGGCTGTGGCACATTCTAGCATAGGTGCTAGCAAATTTAGGCTCGCAGATGGCCTTCTCAAAGACGATGTCCACAACGCCCTGGAGGCGTTCTGTAGTGTCCATCTGGAGCTCGGCCACCTGTTTGACAAGCTGCTCAAACTTTTCTGGCGTCAGCTTGTTGAGAACGCTGCGCATTCGTCCGAACAGCTCCTGGGTCACAGCCATGTCCGGGTCCTGCTTCACCTTTGCTTGCCTAACGGAAGGCCTCCAGGCATTTTGCACCACATGCAGTTTCACATCCTGGCTGAATGAAACATTGCTGATAATTTTCAATGTTTCAGTGCCCTGGACCTGCAATGAGATTCCAGGAACAAACATCTCAGAGGGCTGGGTGGATCCATTCTCGAAATATATATTTTATATCCCCTGGGACAGGGGTCTAAATCCTTGTTAACCTTTCCCCAGCTGCCCCATCAGTATTTATATTATTGAACAAGAAGCTGGTCTGGTGAGATGTTAACATTATATGCAAGCAGAGAAGTTAGAATTTAAAAATCAATGTTTGAATTAGGACCTTAAAAATCATTGTGCATACTTTCTGGGTATTTTATATGAATGTTCAAAAATTAGGTTCTGTTCTTACCAGGGGGATCTGGCAGGACTGACTGGTGTCCATGGTGGTGCAGGTAGCGGACACAGCGTCCTCCTGTCGCCTGTCCACATCCACAGCTGGCTCCTGCTCTGCCTGGGCGAGCTCATTGGAGATGCTGCTCTGGATTTGCTCTGCCTGGGCGAGTTCGGTAGAGATGCTGCTCTGGACCTGCTCTGCCTGGACCTGCTCCGCCTGGGCCAGCTCACTGGAGAGGCTGCTCTGGACCCGCTCCGCCTGGACCTGCTCCACCTGGGCCAGCTCACTTGAGAGGCTGCTCTGGACCTGCTCCGCCTGGGCCAGCTCACTGGAGAGGCTGCTCTGGACCCGCTCCGCCTGGACCTGCTCCACCTGGGCCAGCTCACTGGAGAGGCTGCTCTGGACCTGCTCCGCCTGGACCTGCTCCGCCTGGGCCAGCTCACTGGAGAGGCTGCTCTGGACCTGCTCCGCCTGGACCTGCTCCGCCTGGGCCAGCTCACTGGAGAGGCTGCTCTGGACCTGCTCCGCCTGGACCTGCTCCGCCTGGGCCAGCTCACTGGAGAGGCTGCTCTGGACCTGCTCCGCCTGGGCGAGCTCACTGGAGAGGCTGCTCTGGACCTGCTCCGCCTGGGCGAGCTCAGTAGGGATGGAGCTCTGGACCTGCTCCGCCTGGGCAAGCTCAGTAGGGATGGAGCTCTGGACCTGCTCCACCTGGGCCAGCTCACTAGAGAGGCTGCTCTGGACCTGCTCCGCCTGGGCCAGCTCAGTAGGGATGGAGCTCTGGACCTGCTCCGCCTGGGCGAGCTCAGTAGGGATGGAGCTCTGGACCTGCTCCGCCTGGGCAAGCTCAGTAGGGATGGAGCTCTGGACCTGCTCCACCTGGGCCAGCTCACTAGAGAGGCTGCTCTGGACCTGCTCCGCCTGGGCCAGCTCAATAGGGATGGAGCTCTGGACCTGCTCCGCCTGGGCGAGCTCAGTAGGGATGGAGCTCTGGACCTGCTCCGCCTGGGCCAGCTCAGTAGGGATGGAGCTCTGGACCTGCTCCGCCTGGGCGAGCTCAGTAGGGATGGAGCTCTGGACCTGCTCCGCCTGGGCGAGCTCAGTAGGGATGGAGCTCTGGACCTGCTCCGCCTGGGCCAGCTCAGTAGGGATGGAGCTCTGGACCTGCTCCGCCTGGGCCAGCTCACTGGAGAGGCTGCTCTGGACCTGCTCCGCCTGGGCGAGCTTGGTGGAGATGCTGCTCTGGGCCATCTTGGAGAGGATTTGCTGCTCAACTTTCATGTTTCCCAGATGGATCTCCAGCTCAGCCTCCTCGTGGACCTGGCTGATCATTTTGGGCCCCTGGTCATACCTCCTCTGGACCCAGTTATTCTGAAGGAAAAAAGAGAGGAGACCTGTTACCAAATCTTACCATACTGACCTGTGAGATGGAGATGGAGATGGTGAGGGGAAGATAAGGTGGGAATGACAGAATGGGAAGAATTGATGGGACGTGTAAGCAAGTGGAAAAGAGGAAAGAAGGGAGGAAAGGATTTTGAAATAACCATGAACTGAGGGCTGGTACTGAAGTCAAGAGGGGTGGTACCTGTCTTAGATCCATTACATCCTGCAGCATGAAGCGTACTCTGGATGTGGTCTTCCCCTCCTTCAAGATGTGCTTCAGCTGACTGAAGTACCCGTTCATTTGGGGCTGCAGATACGGAAGACAGTGAGCATGCCTGCGTTTTTTGTTTGCATACAATCAGATGTATAACCATGCAGTGGCATATCAAACGTATGCAGTGCCATCAGACGTATGCAGTGCCATATCAGACGTACGCAGTGCCATATCAGAGGCATAACATGCAGTGCCATATAAGACGTATGCACTGCCATATCAGACGTATAACCACGCAGTGCCATATCAGACGTATAACCACGCAGTGCCATATCAGACGCATAACCACGCAGTGCCATATCAGACGTATAACCACGCAGTGCCATATCAGACGTATAACCATGCAGTGTGATATCAGACGTATATAACCATGCAGTGCGATACCTTGACGCTCTCGCAGTCCAGGACCGTGCCAGTGGTGGTGATTAGGCAGCAAAGACACTCCAATGCCTCCTCACTCTGGGTGTCGAGATATGTGCCGACACACCCAAGAATGACCACATCCCGCACCATTCCAAGCTTAAACAGTTCCCCAAGGAACTTCATGGTGCCCACTGCCCGCCGACGATGGGCGATGACTTTGGTCCCCAGCTCCGCCTTCATATGTAGGCTCATTTCCTCCTGGACACAAGGTGAGGTGGGTGAAGAGGTTGTGGTCAGCCGGCAACATCAGTACAGAACACAGTACAGACATTTGATTTGCAACCCACAAACCACTCATTTCAGTCTACAGTATGTGACCACTAGAGTGAGAACATGTCATTTCACCCAATACTGGATTCTCTATATTAGATGCTTGGAGCACTTGGGACAAGTGACTTGTTCCCGACAGGTAATGCCCTTACCTAGTCCATGCCACTTTTCATCCCCATTACAAAACCAGCCATAACCTCACCAAGATCCAAACCATGCTATTCCACAACCCCACTCGTAGTTACCATGTCAGCAGCATTCAGGTCCTGCAATTCTTTCTCCAGGATCTTCCCATCGCCGTTGACCATGAAAAACTCCTTCCGGCAGAGATGGAGCATTAGCAACCGGAAATTCAACTGGAATTTTGAATCACGGCAGGGCACAGTGAGCTGAGAAGGAGAAAAAAAAATATTTTACTATACTATAGCCTTTACTATAGGACTTTCGGTATCCCTTTAGTGTCCGAGGCTTACCTGTTTGTATTGGTAACGGCCATAACATAAGACTGGGATACTCACCTCCTTAAGGCAGTGGCACATCTTTGCATAGGTGCTTGTGAATGTAACCTCACTAATGGCCTTCTCAAAGACCATATTACCAATGCCTTCAAGGCGGTCCTCGGTGTCGATGGAGAGCTCACTGACTAGCTTCGTGAGCTGCTCAAACATTTCCGGAGTCAGCTTGTTCAGGATGCTCCGCATTCGGCCGAACAGCTCCTGGGTCACAGCCATCTCCGGGTCCTGCTCCACCTTCACTTTCTTATTGGAAGGCCTCCAGGCATTTTGCACCATGTGAAGTTTCACTTCATTGGTGAATGAAACATTGCTGATGACTTTATGGGTTTCTGTGCTCTGGACCTGAGGTGAAACAAGTTTTATATTGTGAGGAAGCTACCCAAAGTTGGATCCTAGTACCAAAATCAGAAATGCTGGTGGGTAGCTAGCTACCTAGACATTTTACTAGTTTTAATTACAGTGAGCTGACTTGCACAAATGCTTGTACTGTTATTATCATGTACGACTTGCTGAAATGACACCCTAAATTTTTCTAAAAACCCTGATGAATTACAGCTGAGAGCAGCTTGGATTCTAAGCTGATCTTTGTTGATCATAGCTGATCTGTGGCTGGTCAAATTTGGTTAAAGTTTAAGATGGTAGAATAAGCTTGTAGCCAAACTGGTGGACTAGTTCACTATAGGCTGTTCGGCTGGTTGGCTAGCTAAAACCATCTAGAAGTGTTGAAAACGCAGCTTGGACAGCTTGGCTGCTTTTTAGCTGGAATTTTTCACAGTGAAGGCAAACAGTTTAGCAATATGAGGATATACTGTGATTTTGATTTATAAAATCATACTGTCATCTATTAATTTATTAAAATAAGATGGCGGTCTTAGGGTGTTCTACCCTGTCCTTCCTCATGGATGGCTTCCAGATGTTTCCTACCTTGTGAAGGTTCACATCTTCACTAAATGAAACATGGTTGATGGTTCTCCATGTTCCATTTATTTTGCCGTGCTCTGAAATTCCAGGAACAAGATTTCAAGTCAACATAGCTAAGCATAAAAACACATTATACCTAAAACACACATCAAAGTGAAATTAAAACTGTTTGTTAAGCTCTGCCTACCTCTCCGAATTTCATCCGGGATATCCGGTGGTGTGGTGACCGAATATTGGAGCCGAAGAAGCTCATCCCGGGAATACAAGATTCGGGCAGGTAATCCGCCGGTGATGTTGTTACGGCAGACCGTGCGCCGATCTTGTTGGATGCCCATCTCAGAAGGCTGGGATGCGGTACAGAAGACAAGGAGGATTACCCTTACAAGGTTATTATTTACCTCTTCCAACTAGTTTTTACCCCCTTTGAGTGAACAGCTGATTGTTTTGAGGTCTTGCTTTCAATACCAGGAGAGAAGGGAAGGAGATGTTGATTTGCTGAAATTGTGCAACACCTAAATTTCTCTAAAAACCCTGATGAAAATTCCAGCTGAGACCAGCTGGGATTTTTAAACTGGTCTAGGAGTTTTGAAAACACAGCTGAAGCTTGACCAGCAACTGCTTTTTATCAGGAACTTTCAACAGGGAAGGCAAACAGTTAAATTAAAATAAGGTGGCGGTCTTAGGGTGATGTTCTACCTTGTCCTTCCTCATTGATGGCTTCCAGGTGTTTCTGGCCTTGTGAAGGTTGATATTTTCACCAAATGAAACACGGTTGATGGCTCGCCATGTTCCATTTATTTCTCCCTGCTCTAAAATTTCAGGACCAAGATTTCACGAGTCAAAAGATTTCCAAGCCTCCATAGCTCAGCATAAACAATACATAGAAAAACCCAAGTAAACGGTACATTACACCTAAACTGGTTTGTTAAACAACACTGCCTACCTCTCCTCCGAATTTCATCCGGGATATCCGGTGGTGTGGTGACCGAATATTGGAGCCGAAGAAGCTCATCCCGGGAATACAAGATTCGGGCAGGTAATCCGCCGGTGATGTTGTTACGGCAGACCGTGCGCCGATCTTGTTGGATGCCCATCTCAGAAGGCTGGGATGCGGTACAGAAGACAAGGAGGATTACCCTTACAAGGTTATTATTTACCTCTTCCAACTAGTTTTTACCCCCTTTGAGTGAACAGATGATTGTTTTGAGGTCTTGCTTTCAATACCAGGAGAGAAGGGAAGGAGATGTTGATTTGCTGAAATTGTGCAACACCTAAATTTCTCTAAAAACCCTGATGAAAATTCCAGCTGAGACCAGCTGGGATTTTTAAACTGGTCTAGGAGTTTTGAAAACACAGCTCAAGCTTGACCAGCAACTGCTTTCAGGGAAGGCAAACAGTTAAATTAAAATAAGGTGGCACTCTTAGGGTGATGTTCTACCTTGTCCTTCCTCATTGATGGCTTCCAGGTGTTTCTGGCCTTGTGAAGGTTGATATTTTCACCAAATGAAACACGGTTGATGGCTCGCCATGTTCCATTTATTTCTCCCTGCTCTAAAATTTCAGGACCAAGATTTCACGGGTCAAAAGATTTCCAAGCCTCCATAGCTCAGCATAAACAATACACAAAAAAAACCAAGTAAACGGTACATTACACCTAAACTGGTTTGTTAAACAACACTGCCTACCTCTCCTCCGAATTTCATCCGGGATATCCGGTGGTGGAGTGACCGGATATTGGAGCTGAAGGAGCTCTTCCCGGGAATACAAGATACGGGCAGGTAAGTCGCCGGTGATGTTGTTACGGCAGACTTGGATGCGCGGATCTTGGCTGTTCATTCTCAGAAGGCTGGGTTGTTGTACAGAAGACAATGGTTAACCCAAAAAACTATGTATTGCACCTGTTAAAGCTTGTTTATCCTCTTTGAGTGAGTAGCTGATCTATTTTATTTTTTAAATTAAATTTCTGTAAAAAGGACATGTATAGCACCCATTCTTGAGAATTGGAACAAATCGTGCACTAAAAATCTTATTACAATTATTACTTAAAACAACAAGGTGCAAATTTGCTTTTAAAAATGTGAAATCACCACAGCTTTTTAGTAAAACAAAGTGGCTTGTAATTGGCAGTTGGTAGTAAAATGTAGCCCACAGAATATATCATAGTAACAATAATAAACTGTCATATTTGGACCTTTGACAGAAGCCAAAATTAGTAAACTTACCTATTTTCATCCAAAAATTATTCACTTAGATGAAAGTCTTCTTTGAATGTCCAATACACTACGTTCTAAATATTGTCAAATATATACGCTTCACCAATATTGCATTATTGCATCACAGTAGGGAATACACGGAAGTCCTTCTGAACTGTTACGTCATTACTCACGATCGTGTACTGTGTTGTCATGGCAATCTGTGGGACCGTTTCTTGCTATAATATATAGGCATAGCCTATTCCCCGCGGTGGATTACACAATCGTTAATTTTATCGTATCGATGGGGAAGTCTCGTCACATATGGAAGGCAGCCACAACAGCCAGACAGCATGTTTGTTAAACCCTTTTTTCAGCCCTACAAAAAGTATTTACTGATTGTATTACAAACCGGTGAACAAGGATTCGTCTAAACCCATAGCCTAATTCGAGTGACAGACAGCCTAAACAAAATTTTCCCTCTATTTTGACTAACCCACATTTTATCTTACTTTTTGTTGTAAAACCATAGCCTGTTCTGTTGCTATAGGCTAGGCTACTCGTGAGAAAGGCATGAAAGTAGAAGAGAGGAGACAATAATTTCAAGGATGAGATTTGGACATAGGCTACGAGCGTAAATAGTAGGTATACGCTAATGAATAAACACGACAGTGGGAGACGTGATTTCTGCTTTCAAGAAGAAATTGTAGAGCGTGTAAGGCTATATTGTCCAAAATACAATTTTGACAGAGATTTTGTTTAATCATCTGAGCGATTTGATGGTAATTTGAGGAAAGGGGTTTCTGGGAATTTTACTAAGTAAGTATGGTGATAAATGCTCATTTATATTCGAGTTCTTAAATGGTTTAATAAATAGAATATAGTTCTTTATTTTATGTTGAGGAAATAGAAAATATATTCCCGATCCACACTCCTTTTCAGTTGGTGGCGGTAATCCAAAGCGCCATAAAATTATATACTATACATAAAACGCATAGACGTAACATGTCTTATAGACCTATAGTTCTGTTGATAGTATTGTTATGTTCTGAGTATCTGTCTGTTCTGTATTTTTATTTCATTATCATTCATGTATTTATTATTTTCCACATTATCATTGCATCTCCCTCTGTTCGTGGGTTGTCCGAGTCTCATCTGTGTGTTTGTTTACCCAGTCTCGTGCATGCACTATTCGGGTGACTTCGGGATTTTCCGTGGGTTAACGCTGTATTTCCGAAGTCTCGTTTTCTGCTACTTCCTGCTTTCGTTCCGTGTATAATTGTATATATTACTAACTCGCGCTAACAATCACTCGGGTGCTTTATTAGTTACGTACACTTTACTAAACTCATGAACATAAATGTGTATTAACAAACTAATTGTCTGTCTTGTAGTTAGATACTAACATTTAACCAGCTTCCCCGCTTTATCTTTTCTATCTGCATTTCTAAGATGTCCTTGAGTTAGCTGCTATCTTCTTTCAGCTGCTTATCCTTAGAGACCACGCCTCCCCTCATTAATGTGCACACTCCGCTCCCAGTTCCGCCCCCAGAAATCTTTCATAGGGGGGGCCTCTGAAAATCTTGGGGTGGCACACCAAAACCAAAAGCCATAACTGAATTTCAGGAATTCTATTATGTTGTTGTAGTATATTAAAATATATACATTATATACAAAAAATATACATTATTGATTTAAATGAATAGTACCTAATGTAAAATATCAGATAGAAGCATATTATGCAGACTCGGAAGCATATTATGCATATGCGACTCGCGAGCCGCGAGGGGGCCAGCGATTTTATCAGGGTGGCTGTCGCCCCCCCTGGCCACCACTTGGCGGCGCCACTGCCCGCTCCTACTCGAGCCCGTTGTCTGTCATGCATGCATGTTTTCCGAATCCCTTCCATGTATTAGTTCTTTCGTCGTTATTGAATTATTGTTTCCCAAATGTTTTAACCTCATGTTGTTTGTTACCCTCCCCTTCCTCTGTGTATTTAAGACCCACATTTCCTCTGCCTAGTTGTCAGAACGTCGATCAGTTGCCAGTGACGACGCCTGAGTAGATCCTGAGACACCCTTCGTTTGACTTCGATTTAGTCTAGCGATTTTGTACCTTTGCATTTCTGATTTCTTGGTTTTGATTTTTGGATTCTACTCTGCTTGCCTGGCTTTGACTGATCTAATAAACTACGTTTTTTGCCTGATCCTGGTCTGCACTTGGGTTTTTTGTGTCTAGACGTTTCAATTATAGCCGACACTCCACCGGCCTCTCGGTAGTCTTAGGGTATTTTATCACTTATCCTGTGCTGTAAACTCTAGGATGTAGCAGTGCTGCATTGCCTCTCACACCAACCTCATTAGTTGAATTATCGCAGGTCAATGAGGTGCCAGCATCGATAGCCACTTTTTTTTAAATCTGCGACTGTCTTATGTATTTGTTGCCATTTTACTGATACATCATAAAAAATAATTTAAAAAAAAACAACACACAGGCCTACAGCATGAATCACAAGGTAGCCTAATTGATTCTGAAAGATAGCTGCGGGCCGGCTATACCCACACACAATAAACCGAGGCCGATGGACGTCTTCACACTGTTTCGTCCCCACCCCGCCCTGCGGACTATGATTGGACAAATTGATTACACTTAATTTTGGCACTGAAAAGGCAGAGCACTTCGATAAAAGCAATGACAGACTGCTCTGCAGGTCAATAAATACAATCACGAGGACTGCTTTGAATTGTGTCATGTTCTGTGCGCCACTCTGCTCACAGAGCTAAATGCAATGGGCACGTTTACATTTCAATTTTGACACGAAAACCGCGCAACTGCCGTTAAAAAGTAATACACCCTGTAGCTGTTGTTTTTAGAGAACATGCAATGAAAAACAATGCAATGTGAGTTTTGTTTTTAATTGGTTTACAACAGAGCTTAATGAAGCTCTTCGTATTAGAGGTAAAGCTTGGTCGAAAGCCAAATCTAGTGATTGTCCGACAGACTGGTTGCATTTCAGGCAATTGCGGAATAGATGCATTAGCATGATCAGAAAAGCTAAATCTGATTATTACGTGTCCTCTCATGCAAGCTCCCAGAGTGATGTGGCCAGCTTTTTGAAAATCGTGAAATCTCTAAAAAAACAAGCCCACCACCTCTCTCCCTTCTCAGATAGATAGTGAAAATAATTTAATTTTGAATAAGACAGACATGTGCAAGGCTTTTAAAAGTCACTTTATATTCTCTGGCCATTGATTTGATAGACTATCTGCTGACACGGTTCCAGTAAACTATACTCCTAGTTTTGTAACAGAGAACTCATGAAATTCCTTCCACTCTGGTGGCAACAGATTTTCATTTAGACCTGTAATCTACAGTGAAGTTTATGATGCACTTATAGGCTCAAACACAAAGAAATCAGAGGGTGAGGATGACTTTGATCCTTGCCTCCTGCGTTTAAGTGCTCATATAATTTCCGCACCGCTCGCTCACATTTTTAATCTAACATTTATCGCTGGTAAAATCCCAAACGTGTGGAAAGCTGCACAGGTTATTCCTTTACATAAAGGTAGTGACTCCAATAATTTAAATAAGTATCGTCGAATATCAAAAGGATGCTGCTTAGCCAAAATTCTAGAATCATTAGTTAATTCACAGTTACGGGCCTTCATAGAGGCATTCAACATTCTTCAACCACATCAGGGTTCAGACCAGGACGTAGTACAGTTACAGCGGCAACACTTGTAATAAATGATATTGTTAATTGTCTTGATAACCGTCAGCATTGTGCTGCACTCTTCATTGATTTATCTAAAGCATTTGACACTGTGGATCCTAATATTTTATTAAATAAGCTATCTTCCATGGGATTTGATTCCTCTGTTCCATTGGATTCCTCTGTTAACTGGTTTTATGATTATCTTTCTGGGAGAACTCAAGCTGTTGTTGCTGATGGTATCAAATCAAGTTTTCTTGAAATAAGTAAAGATGTCCCACAGGGGTCTATTCTGAGTCCACTTCTATTTACATTATATATAAATAACATGATATCCTCTTCTCCGAATTGTGATGTACATTTTTATGCAGAAGATAGAATCTTGTATACCACTGGCTCCACTCTTGAACTGGCCGCTACAAATAATCTGCAGTCTGTTTTTGATGCTTTTCAAGTGTCTCTTATTAACCACAAGCTTATCTTAAACTCAGATAAAACAAAGTTTTATTTTCAAGGTCTTGTGTGAGCAATACTAATATTAGTATCCATACACTTCAGAGTTCTCAAATTGAAATAGTAGAATTTTATAAATATTTAGGAATTTGGTTAGATAATAGGCTATCTTTTCACACCCATGTGGAACACCTTTCTAAAAGGTTGAAAGTAAAAATTGGTTTCTTGTATAGAAACAAATTGTGCTTTTTTACTGCCAGTCGGAAAACCATTGTACAATCAACAAATATGCCTGTATTTGATTATGGTGACATTCTGTACATACATGCCTCTCCTTCCACATTAAAACCCCTTGATGCTGTGTATCATAGCGCACTGCGTTTTATCACTGGAGATACATTTCTCACTCACCATTGTATTTTATATGAAAAAGTGGGATGGCCTTCTTTAACTAAGAGAAGGGACATGCATTGAATTTTGTTTATCTATAAGGCTCTGCTTATGAAACTTTCCTATTATCTCGGCTCTTTGATTGCCTTTAAATACGGCATATATGGTACAAGGTCACAGGATTACTTAGCTTTAGATACACCACATGTTAAAACTGAGCTCGGCAACACTGGTTTTAAATATTATGCCCCGTAGGCTACACATGGAATGAACTACAGAAGACCTTGAGATTAGAACACTTCATTCCGTTAGAGGATTTTAAAGTTTTGATCGCTGATATTGTGGATGTTGCCTGTGCTTGTTGCTTTTGATTTACATGTTTGTTAATGTTTTGACTGAATTTTTATTTTGAACTGTCCAATGTGTGTGTATGTGTCTGTTGTACCCAGGTCGCGCTTGAAAAAGAGATCCTGGATCTCAATGAGATTTACCTGGTAAAATAAAAGACAAATAAAAAAATAAAAAAATAATTATGGCATGATAACTGCGTATCGTTATGTAAAAGCAAACGCAGATATGTATTGTATTTCACGGTGTGTCGCTAAAGCGACTGCATTTAATTAAATCACTGAAAATATTCTATATCCTTCAACCCATTCCTTTTACGCTTTAGCAAAAAAAACTGGTCCTCCCCGCAAACGGGCGGCAACAAAGAAACTCACGTTTCTTTTGTGTGAAAAGTTTTTCTAAGCCGATCATTTCCGGGTACAATGCATTATGGGTAAAGTGGTGTGCCTTTAGTTGTGAGGTGCCATTTTGTTAACTGCACAACTCAGATTTGTGAATTGCCTCTGCTGGAATCAATGATTTAAAAAAAGAATCAAAATAGTATCTGACTGCCAGATTTGAGATAAAATGTTGTCCGCCGCCCAGTTACTCGACGAATTAATGGGCAGGGATAGAAACTTAGCTCCCGATGAGAAGCGGTGTGACGTCCGCTGGGACCACGAGACGGTAAGTTTCTTCACCAGTCGTAACCGTTAGCATTAGCATTAGCTAACGTTACCCAGTACAGTTAAAGTCCGTGTTATTTAGTTAACGTTAAGATATCATTTATTGGTCAATCCTTCTGGTTAGCTAATTGGCTTCCACCGCAGGGTTGCCAGAATGAGTGAAGCACGAACGTTGAATGGTTTTTTTTACGATTAACGTTAACTCTTGTTAGCAAATGTGGGTTAGAAATGGCTAGCAAGCGTCATAATGTTTACTGCGTTAGCTATATTGGGCATTTGGCCGACTAGTTGGCTATCAGCACTTAGTGAAATTAGCTTTCCTTTTAATTTGGCTCGCTAGTTAATTTAGTGTAGCGAATTAGCAAACGTTTATAGCGAAGCTAGCTAGGACTGCAGATTTAGGCAGTTGTTGGTGTTCATTGTCCCATCGACCCGAATGTCCCTCGATTGAAGTTGCTAACGTTACTCGGCGTCACAAATTAGTCTGTTTGCTAAGGTCAGGGCGGAGTAACACTAGTGACGTAGATGGATTGTGTTACTGACTAATTGACGGACCTGTCAGTCAATGTTACAATTTGTAATTGTACGAAGCACGGCCGTTTTTAACTTCCCTACCCAGGATCTAACGTTGTTAACCACATGGCGCGCTGCGCTACATAATGACGTATTTGGATTTAAGTTATATGACTTTCCAACTTTTCGGTATCCTGTGTTCTGTCAATTACGTCATGCAAATAGCGAGCCCTGCACGGAGGGTCTCGACAGTAGCGAGTTATATTTACATTACATTATTACACTAGTCATTTAGCAGACGCTTTTATCCAAAGCGACATACAGTAAGTGCATACTGAAACGTCATCGAAGTAACTACAGAACAGATAAGACAAAGCACATCCTTCACATAAAGTAGCAGCTATCCCTAGTAATGAACACTGCATGCAGTTCACAGTAAACTGGGTAAATCAGCTCTACTACAATTCTATTCTAAATACTATTATAAACTTCAACACACAGTTAAACAAGTACCATGAGAGGTCCTAGATAAGTGTATCAGTCCAGGTGGAGTCTGAAAAGGTGTGTCTTCAGGCCACGACGGAACGCAGGTAGGGTTGACATAGAGCGTAGGGGAATGGGAAGTTCGTTCCATCACTGGGGAGCTAGGGTGGAAAAGCTCCGCAGTCGGGACGTGCGAGCGCCACACGCGCTTACATGCAATTTGATGAAATTTGAGAAGTAATTGGCTTTTATTGAGAATTTGCTTCCCATCATCTAATCTGTCAGGGTGATTAACAAAAAACATTTTGTCCTCTGGTTCGGGTTTAAATTAAGACTTTTTTTGTTACAGGTTTGCAAATATTACCTGTGTGGATTTTGTCCGGCTGAACTATTTACAAATACACGTTCTGACTTGGGTAAGTGAATTGTAGTTATGAAGTTAATTTACAGCTGGCTGACAGTGATTGTTTGTCAGAAGCACATGTCAGCATGTTACTGTCTGTCTTCCATAAACTGGTTTGCAGGCTAAAGGTTTTGTTAATTTATTTATTTTTTTCCTGTCCAGGTCCATGTGAAAAAATCCATGATGAGAACCTGAAGAAAATGTGAGTGCACCATTCTGTTCTCAAGTTTGTGGTCTTCTCCATCGGGATGGATCGAGAAATTATTTGCAAGGGAAAAAAATATAGGAGAAAGGGCCTCCCACCACACACATACACACCCAACTTCTAGGGGCTCCCAGGACCCGCTAGTGCCCGGGAAACCTTTTCCTGTAATACGCACTTAGCTCCCCCCCTGTGTACCGTCACTAGTGCTAACCTGCTAATGTGCGTGTGTACCTGTGGGATGCCTTCACAGGTATGAGAAGAGCTCTCGTTTCATGAAGGACGGGTACGAGAGGGAGTTTCTGCGCTACCTGCAGTCGCTCCTGGCGGAGGTGGAGCGGCGCATCCGGAGAGGCCACGCCCGTCTGGCGCTGTCCGAGACGCAGCAGAACTCTGGGGTGGGTGTCGACGTCATGCAACGGTGTCCTGCGCCAAGTCATTACCACCGAAATGCTGTTGAATTTGAGTGCACAGATGTAGTTCAGATTTTAGTGGGGTTGAAGGGCAGGTGTTGGGGGCAATGAGAAACGCTTCACAAGTCGAGACTGAACCAATGAGAAATGTCTCGCAAGCCGAGACTGAACCAATGAGAAAGGCCTCAAGCTGAGACGGAACCAATGAGAAACTATTCACAAGCTCACACTGAACCAATGAGAAACGACTCACAAGCTCACACTGAACCAATGAGAAACGACTCACAAGCTCAGACTGAATCAATGAGAAACGACTCACAAGCTCAGACTGAATCAATGAGAAACGACTCACAAGCTCAGACTGAATCAATGAGAAACGACTCACAAGCTCAGACTGAATCAATGAGAAACGACTCACAAGCTCAGACTGAATCAATGAGAAACGACTCACAAGCTCACACTGAACCAGTGAGAAACGACTCACAAGCTCAGACTGAACCAACGAGAAACGACTCCCAAGCTCTGACTCAGGAACTGCTTTGATGATGTTTCATCTCCCTGTTGAACGATAAACTCCGTAGACCTCTGTAGGACACACAGAGCAAGCAGAATAAATACAAGTGAGGTCTTGTGGGAAACACTTCACACTTGATCCAGTTATATAAGGGTCTTTATTTCTACAGGAAGGGCATGCCTGCAGTCATCACTATACTAAAGAAGCATTATTTACAGCGATCCTTTATACCTTCTAAGAGGGCCAGCATCAAGGACAGCCACCTCATTGGGTAGAAAAGTTAAACGTACTTCCCTTTTGCAGTTTTTGCTCAAGGCTTGTCGGAGTTGAGGATAGGCCTTGTCCTGTGATATATTGACACCTGGCTCACATGATGGCCCAGCCAGCCCCTGTTGGATGGAATGTAACATGCAAAGTTGAATAGGACAGAATACATAATGTTATATGACTTGACTTAATGATGATTTTAATAATATGGATAAAAACATGTTAGGCCTTCAGGTCAATTATAAGTGCTTCGCCCATCCAGTGAAACCCTTTCACAGGGTTTTTTATTTTAGTTTTTTTTCCCATCACAGCACCAGTCAGGGTCCTGTTTTTTTAAATTGTTTTCATTGCAGTTGGTTTGAATTGGTTTGGATGCTGCTCATTGCATACTTAATATGGTCTGAAATGTTTTTCAGGGTTTGGGGCCGTCGGCTAAGAATGAAGAAAAGGCGCAAGTCCTGTCTGAAAAGATCGAGGATATTGTGCTACAGGTATGGAATCCACAGTGAGGAATCTGAAATACTACTA
This sequence comes from Ilyophis sp. 1 JC-2022, assembly GCA_022702515.1. Classification (NCBI taxonomy): domain Eukaryota; kingdom Metazoa; phylum Chordata; class Actinopteri; order Anguilliformes; family Synaphobranchidae; genus Ilyophis; species Ilyophis sp. 1 JC-2022. The sequence goes on from CM040394.1 coordinate 104,641,837, forward strand.
CTTTTTTATTTGATTATTACATATAATACGACATTTAAAAAAATTGTTCTTGCAGTGCAGTTAAAAGGGTATTGAAATTAAGATTGAACTGAGAGCCACGTTTTACTAATTGTATTCTGAAATGAAAAGTTATTTTTATTTATTCAGAAACCATTTTTTTGATTTCGGTTTAGGGTTCATTTATTCATACCAAGTGCAGGCCTAAGTTTCATTTTTTTGCCGGTTTGTAAATGACCGGTTCAGCAAGCTGAACACGTTCTTTAAGTTCTTTTTTTTTTGTAAACTCATCCTAGGGCTGGCCTAAACGTGCTGGTGCTCATGTATGCTTGTTTGCAGATTGAGGAGCTGGGCTCTGAGGGCCGGGTGGAAGAAGCCCAGGGCATGATGAAACTAGTTGAGCAGCTGAAGGATGACCGGGAACTGCTCAGCTCCACGCCCTCTGTGAGTAGCTCCTCCCCATCTGTGAGTAGCTCCTCCTCTTTAGTGCTGCTCAGCCCCACACCCTGAGAAGCCCCTCCCTCTTTGTGCTTCTTAGCCCCACCCCCATGATAGACCCCACCCTGTAGTTGCTGCTTAGATTTACCCCCAGGGTGTTTTTACATGAAAATCTAGCTGAAGGGTCCTCTTGGACAGGATATCCAATTGAAGAACTAGTTCTCAGTGTAATGTCACACCCCGTAGTCTTCTGGGCCTTGGGAAAATGTTCCTGAACAGGCACCGTATTGGCAAATTATTTATTAGCCCAGGGATTCATGCCCACAGTTCTCACTTGGAGCATCAGTCGGCGTAGTAACAAGCCTCTCAGCTGGGGGTGCCACTGATTTGGGCAGGTTTTAAATGGGCAGGGCGTTTGCTTCTTGTGTGCGTTCAGGCCATCGAAAGCTTCGCTTCGCAGGAGAAGCAGATGGAGGTGTGCGAGGTCTGCGGTGCTTTCCTCATCGTGGGCGACGCCCAGTCCCGGGTGGACGACCACCTGATGGGCAAACAGCACATGGGGTACGCCAAAATCAAGTCGACCGTCGAGGAGCTGAAAGTAAGTGCCCCGCCCGCTTCCTGTCTCTCGCGTTTCAGAGGGACTTCAGCTGGCTGTTTAACTGCTCTCGACCAGCCTGTTAACACGGCTCATATTGAAATTCTGTAATCTAACACCCCTTGAAAATCCTTAACTAAATTGAGGTTTGGTAGTGTCCTCAAAGATCATGCGAAGTGTTTAAATGCTGTCCTAGTTTTAAAAAAAAAATATATTTTTACAACAGCGAGTGAAATGCTACAAGTAAGTCTAGCCTGATTGTATACATTGCTAGCTTGTAGAGGTTCTGTTACAAAGACCATTCGCGCCTGGTGTTCACTGCCTTCAGCGCATCTGCAGTTTCCTCTCCACGCAGACTCAAGTTGAGGGACATATGTGTTGCGAATGCTTGTGAAGGGCCTGGTTTCTGAGTGAAACGGCCGTGGATGTGGGGTGAAATGGTAGACTGACACGATGGCGATCTCTGCCCCCCCCCAGGAGAAACTTCAGCGGCGACCAGCGGAGACAGAGAGGGACGAACGAGGGAAGAAGGAGAAGGAGGACCGGGAGCGCGAGCGGGAGGAGAGGGAGCGCAAGCGCAAAGAGGAGGAGGAGGAGAAGAAGGAGCAGGAGAAAGAGAAAGAGAAGGAGCGGGAGAGAGAGCGTGTGCGCGAGAGGGAGAAGGACCGCGAACGGGAGCGTGAGCGGGACCGCGACCGCGAAAGGGGACGAGACCGCGAACGGGACCGCGAGAGGCACGGCCGGCGCAGCCACTCGCGCAACCGCCACTCCAGCAGGCCGTCAGACCGCAGACGGTCGCGGTCCAGGGAGCGGAAGTGGAACAGGAGCAAAGAGCGGGAGAGGAAACGCAGCAGGTAACGTAACCGGCGAGGGCGGCGGCGGCTCATCCAATCCCGCTGGGGTAACTGCTCAGGCTGCATTCCCCTGCTTCCGGTTCCAGAGGCATTGAGATGTATTGACCCCTTATTGGATACAACACCGTCACGTAGTTGAAATACGCACTTTCAGTTTGGCGCTTGCATACATGTACTTACTGTTAATTTATTTAACTTAATAGCCTGTTCGCTATAACGGTAGCTAACAAGGCTACCTACTTAGCAGTTGTGAATTACACTAGATGGCTAACATTGGCTAGCTAGGTGGACACACTTACAAACCTTGCAAAGTGGTAAACAGACCTAGCTAGCTATGTATCTCGCAGTTGTGATTTAGATGTCTAACGTTAGCTACTCAAATATAGCTAGCCTGTGAGCTCATAAAGCTACGTTAAATTAGATTCAATTCACATTGCCTAAATGTTGGCTGTAATATAATTCTATAAGAACTTATTTAGCCGTCAGGATACTAACAGCCAGGAATATTATACATGAATAGGAAGATATGTACACAGGTGTAAAAGTACGTTAGTGTTGTATCCAATAAGGGGTCGTAACGGCAGTATTCATCGGTATTGGTGTCATTAAACACTGCTCACTGCTCCAACACTGCTAAACCAGTTGATTAATTTACAGCTGTGGAAATTTACTGGAGCAATTGAACCAGCGTTTTCCCCTGCAGCTGAGTGATTTGCATGGTTATGGCAAAGGAAGGAGATTATTTTATTATTTGTGAGTCATGGTCCAAGTTACTGCTTGGTGATTAGTCATTGTAGGGGCGAATATTGGAATTATTCAATATTTGTTCTCATCCCCCGTCCTGTTGGTGTGTCAGTCTGGCTGTTGTCTGAAGGAGTATGCCTATGGTAGGCCGCCTGTTGCGTACATGTGTGTCGGGGTGGGTTAAGCAGAGGTGTCCTAACGTGAGCGAATCGGCGTGGGGCCCGTTTCAGGAGCCGGGACAGGGAGAGGAGGCGCAGCCGGGACCGTTCGGAGAGGAAGCACCGTTCCCGCAGTCACGAAAGGCGCCCATCCCGCAGCTCGGACCACAAGAGTAACAAACACCGGAGCCGCAGCAGGGACCGGGAACGCGACAGGGAGCGCGACAGGAAGTCCGGGGAACGGGACAGGAAGTCCGGTGAACGGGACAGGAAGTCTGGGGAACGGGACAGGAAGTCTGGGGAACGGGACAGGAAGTCTGGGGAACGGGACAGGAAGTCTGGCGAACGGGAAAGGAAGTCCAGGGAGCAGGACAGGAATTCCAGGGACAGAGGTGAGGAAGGATCATTTAAATATATATTTTTTTAATTCTCCATCACGCCCTAGACCAGTGGTTCCCAACCCTGTTCCTGGAGATCTGCCCTCCTGTAGGGCTTCATATCAAGCCTAATTTGGCACACCTGATTTTACTAATTAACAGGTCAATGAGATCTCTAGCTGTTGAATGAGTGCTTTGTTAGGGTTTAAGTGAAAACCTACAGGACAGTTGATCTGCATGGGGACCACTGCCCTAGACCAGGGGTTTTCAAAGTGGGGGCCGCGGCCCAACGGGGGGCCGCCAGGGGGCGCCAGGGGGGCCAATTGGAAGGGAGAGGAAAATGGAAAATGCAAAAAATAAATAAAAATAAATACATTAAAAATTATTCAAAAAATTAATTTAAATTCATAAGATTACTGTGCCGGTTTAAAATAAGATATAAATTGTTATAAATCCTTTCATATCGAAATTAGGTCTTTGCCATGCCCTTCTTTCAATCGCAGCCAATAACTAACCGTCTGCCTGTCAGTCAAAGCGTTACGTTGAGCTGCTAACGGCCGATTATGGAATCAAAATAGGGTCAAAAGTATTGTGTTGTGTATTAAGAAGCTGTATGTTTGATTTTTTTATATTTGCCAGTGTAATTTAAAAGTTTATTTTTAAAGCCATTTCGCAATAGGGGGGCCCCAGCCAGAGGCTACGGCTATTTGGGGGTCCTTGCCATGGAAAAGTTTGGGAACCCCTGCCCTAGACGGTTCTCCTGGCCTGGCCTTCTGTATCGCGTCTATCAGTCGCTCTTATATAGACTTGTGTAAAGTCTTTCATTGGCACCGATACTGCTACCCTGAGACATGTGACCTATGATGTAATTTCTGCCTGAGTCCAAGTAATTGGACCCAGTCACCTGGGATACATATACAGACCCTGCTGAACTGACACTAATCGTCACATACCCCCTTTCCACCAACACAAACCTAGTTCTGGTGCTAGTGCCGGTTCGCAGTTGGTTCAACTTGCGAACCTTCTAAGAACCGGTTTGCTTTTCCACGGGCTAGGGAGCCACGTCATTACGTCTGTATACATCTCCGCTTTCCCAGCAACACTAGCGCCAACTTCAAGCACATCGACAACAATGGTGGACTACATCGCATCTCTAGTGTTGCTCCTGGCTTTGCGAGCCTACATTGGCATCCAAACACGACTGGTTTTGATTTCACGTCCATGCTGAAGCTCTTTTAAAAAAAATCACGATCACAAAGTTTTCGTTGGTCTTTAGTTGGTCACGATAATCCCGCCCCCAGCCCCTGACGTAAGCGGTTCTTGGTTCTAGACCAGCTAAGTTTTGGCGCCACTCTGGAACCAGTTGTCTCTGCCGAGAGCCGGTTCCTTTGCTGTCGAAACGCGAAGAACTGGTTCGACATTAGGCACCGACTCCGAACTCGCCCTCGAACTTGCTTGGTGGAAAAAGAGGAACGGATGTCCTCTGCTCCAGCGTGTTCAGCACAACTTGTGATGTGTTATAATTGATTTTCATCACTCCGTGAAAGTGCTGTAGCCGACTGAACATCACATTTGTAAAAAATAAATAAATAAATTTGAAAGATCTTCTCAAAAGCTATATGATGCGGTGATGATCAGTCTTTTCATGCAGCGAGGTGGAGAATGAGATGCACACGTCGACTATTAAATTGTAAATATAAAGTGAAAATGTAAATGTAAATCTGCTACTGAAGGAGGAAGGTTTTCCAGTACTGGAAGTTCCCACACTTACAAACCCCCGGGCCCCTGTGTTGTATGAGGGTGTGACGTCCTCCTTTTTCTCCGCAGACCGCAAAGACGCGGATGAAAAGAGGAGTGGTAAGGCCCCGAAAGAGGAAATCGCTGCCACGGAGGAAAAGGTGGGCAGCGAAAAGGCCGACGAAGCCCCTAAAACGGACCCTATGGAATCGGAGGCCTCCAAGGCCGAGCTGAACGGAGCCTCCGAAGACATGCATTCTGAAGGTGACACTCAGTCCAATTAAAACTGATCTGGTAGGACCTCAGATCAGGCCCAGGTAAGTGAACACTCTCCTCTCCATGTCCTCCCTCTCTGCCTATTCCCTCCCTCCCTCCCTCCCCCTCCTCCACTCCTCCCTCAACCCCCTCCCTCCCTCCCTCCCCTCCCTCCTTCCCTTCCCATTAGACCCCCCTCGTTTTTTAAAATGCAGCATAAATGTGCACCAAAGATGTGGAACTAGACCCATGAAATGAATGTTCAGACTTCGTGGCAGATGGAAGGCCGTCATAGCCCCTACAAACACGCTTGGAGGTACCTTATCTTGTTTCAGTCGCATTTGTACATTGCAGTAACTGGGACAATGTAAACACGCACGCGCCATACGCACACAAAACGTGCGCGCTTTATACAGACGTGGAGTTTCATACTTGCCACTGTATTTCGCCTGCACACATAGACGTAGGCAATTTGCGTACAGTTGTGATTTGTGTTTATGTGCAATATTGGACATGTGCGAAAATATTATTCTGGTCCTGTTTTTACTTGAAATATATACTGGCCAACATTTAGAATGTTCCTGTTTTTAAAAGAATTTTTTTGAACAACCCAACGAGTTTAGAAAGGATGTTTGTCTGTGGCATTGCAGCGTGTCAGTGATGTGCTGGTATTTTTTTTTTTTTTTTTTTTTTGCGATGATGTGGATGCTAGCAGATCTTGTGTCTTATTGCTGTGCATTCCAGTGCATTTTGCTCTTGAGAGTCGAGAGCCTATAAGCACTGGGATGGTGGATTTGAACTGTAGGGCTAATGAGTTTATCTCAGTCCACCTCCATACCTTATACAGCAGTGCCAATGTGAGCGACCTCATCAAAAGCCAAAATAAAATCAAAGGATACTTTCAAACTGTGCAGGTACTCGCTCCAGGTACTCCTTTCCTCTACACACGCCGGCGTTTGAATGCTCTTGCCTGTGTCAGCTGTTGAAGTTTGATGTGTGTCATGTGGTGTTCAAGGGCATGGTCAGAGAAGCGCCAATGCCGCCATGTTTGAGCATCAAGCTTTATGTAAAAAAAAATGTAAAAAACGTGCTCAAGTCTAAGCATGCTGCAGGGTTATTATTGTACTGTATACATGCAGTTTTCTCCCCACTGTTGCCCTGGGATGGTCATCACCTCACTGTGGCAAGGTTAAAAGAAAGATATGCCTATATATATCATCATCTTGGCCTCTAGAGGCTCTGATCCATGGAACTGGTTTTACATGGAAGAAATGCATAGAACACGATCGCTGTAATACGCTAAAAAGAGGGGAACTGAACATTTTGAAAAGTCAATGTTTCCAAGAGTATCAAAGTTTCAAAGCCATTCATTTTCAACAAAACACAAACATGCAATTGAAGGGGAAAAAAATCTATTAAAACATTCTGGTGAAGATATTTTTATTCGTAATTTATTTAAGTAAATGCTTTTTTTTTTTAGCAGGGGGATCTGTTCAACCAACAAAGCTGTCATTGTTAGGCTAGCAAGCAGCCAATTTGTTGTTTACAAAATTTCCAGTTTCCAGCTATGCCCAATTTCGGATTTATCCGAATACCGATACAGTTGGAAAGCTTTGTTGTTTGAACAGGTACTGCAGACCCCTATTTTGGGGGGAATTGGGGGGGGATCAGCTTAATATTTTACTTCTAATTTTGAACTACAACTCCCATGATCACATAGTGTTTAACAGAGACTCTCCCTGCAGTTGTAGTTAAATTTTGTAACACAATACACACTCCTCGCCCTGCTCATGACCTGCGCCTCTCACAAACCCCAGCTTTACTCGCAGGTACTGCGCTCTAGTATTTGAGGATGAGTGGGCGTGCCTTACCTAAATATGGAGAAAGGTTCTCGCTCGAAATCGCACACGTGCTGCGTTTCCCCCCCGCTTTCTGAGTGAGGGTTGGGCTTGATTTTTCTGCCAGAGGTGCTGAAAACCAGCCCAAAAAAAGCTCATAAAACACCTTAAAAATGTCATGTGTGTGAGATTAGGGCAGGAGTTCTAATTGAATCACTGAGTAGTGTATTGCATAACTTGTTGCTATGGACACCAGTGGGTAATCGGCTGTACTAATGGTTCGCCCTCTGGCTGTCTGTGCATGTCAGGGGCTGATGGGATACCAGGAGGAAGAGGATCTGAAGACTTCCTGTCCTGAACCTGCTGCTTTAAAACAAGGTGAACTACAGCTGTAGTGGCTTAGATGCACAGAGAAAGAAAACTTGTGTTAAAACAAAAAAAACAACAAAAAAAAACGTATGGGTTGCCCATCCCAGTTTCAGGACTTGCTTGTTCTTTTACATGGCTTGCTTCCTTTCTGTAATCCCTCACACAGCACACAGCCTGGAAGCACATGGAGTTTGTCACTTTTGGCATTTTTATTTTTGATCTCCCATCTATCCGCAAAAAGAGCTTTTGTACATGTGACTTGTTAGGTTTGTGACACCAGGTTGTTCGTCAACTTTTTATAGCGAAGTATGGGTTCTCTCAAGGCATTTGTACCAGAGACATCAGTGGCTTAGGAACATGAATTGGTTTTCCTCACTTGAAATATCACTTATTTTTATTGTTTTTCCTTAGTGTTGAGGCAAACTGAACGTCAATTTTGCTAATTGGATTGCTTTTATGATTATTTTTTTTTCCCTTCTGATTTTCAAAGCCTGTAAATTTGTGTTAATAAAAAGTACAACATTTCTTTCTTGGCATTTGCTTACTGGTTGTATCGGTTATGCAGGTCCTTCTGTTTTTCTTTGCCCATTTTGAATGTCTTAACTGTTGGTGCAAGTTCCAGTCCAGCCATTACAACACAGACTTGTTACAGTACAATCAATCCTAGCCTTGAATGGTATACGTTTTATACACTAGCTCTGCACTACTCTGTGTTTTGTTGTGTCAAACTGTATGTACTACATCACGTTATGTTACATTACCTTCAGTTGCGAGATGCTTTTATCCAAAGCGACGTTCTGCTGCCCTCCTTGGCCAGGTCTCTTGGAAAAGAGATTTTCATCTCAATGGAAATAACCTGGATAAGTAACGGTTAATAAAAAATAATAAATACCACCTCTTTACAAGTTCCCATGTCGTATGCATGTCATAGCAAAAATTATTGAACAAAATGTTGGCTGTTTGACATCAGAGCAGCATATGCTCCTAGCTTTTGTCAAGACTAGTGCACTTCATAGCTTACATTTCTTAGATGCATAATATGACATCACGATTTAGACATTTTACTGTATTTTATTGCTAAGGCATGTCCACCTGTAGTTGGTGTTTTGGATACGTGATAACCATTCTATAGATACGAGAGTCTTAAGTCATAGGGTCATCATTTTAGGCCGCATTGACAGTGATGCATGGACATCATTCTTCTGGTTCGAGAACAGCGCATTTCCCTGCAAACGAGTCGTTAATCTCGAGGACTTTGCTTCAATTTAAGTGACCCAGCGGTACCCAGCATCCCACTGAAATAATAATCGCGGCTCCGCTCTCTTGCATTGTGTTGCCAACAGAATACCAAAGTAGCACAATGACGCAGGACAAGCGTCTGAATACAGACGGAACCGAATGTAAGGACGGAGAGGAATTTTATTGGAATGACGCAGTGCAATTCATTCATGCGTTTTCAGGCGAACCTGCTTGGCCCTAAAATAACGCCATGTAAAGCGCATTTAATTTTTTAACGGCGATCATAACGTGATGGTAGGTGTGAGATGGCCTATCGGAAGATGTTTTAGATGCTAGCTATCTTCGAGTTTTCTACCATCCCCTTTTGAAAGTTCAGTCACGTTTTGCGTCCGAGCGTAAAACGAACGATTGCGTGGATACGTCAGCATACGTAACTGATGTTGAGCGTATGGCAACTTCAGCACTTGCCCAATTATCCTATTGCACACGTTAAAGTGTGAAACAAACATACATGCAGTAGAACATGACCGGAATAAAAATTTCTGCAATATAGTGAACTGCTGTAAAACGGCAAGTATTTAGCTACCTGTCCCATTGAATGTTAAATGCGCAACACGCCTATGAGCTAGCTTGCCGTCTTCAATGTGCGCACATCAAACGCCAGTTATGCCAGTCAGTCTATAATGACATGACTAAGGAATTCAGATATTTTCAATATAAATCACTACTGTCTTCATATGTAAACAGTCTGTACACTTTGTATTTCAAATATGATTGATGGTTATCAAACTGCGTCCGGAAAGAGTCCGAAAGTATACTGTGTAAATGCCTAGTAGGCCTCTAACTGGGTTTGAGTGAGATAATGGGACATTAATGCCAACGATATCAAAGATCATTCCTGGACAGTGATGTACGAAATAACAGGGTAAAAAAGCTCTTGGTTATAATTGCAAGTAAAATAAATGGGCACGTGAATTTAGTCAGGAACCCAGGAAGACATTATGTCATTTAAGGTTAAGAGGAGGGGGTTGGGTGTTTTGGGCAGGTATTAAACACAATGGCAGCGTGCTTGTGTTGTGGGTAGCACTGACTCATGTGCTGGAGTTAGGCTCTGGCCCCCCGGGACACGGTATGCTTTTGTAACATTTTAAGTCTTAAGTATTACGCATTTCACATAGCAATAGCTACACTACATTTACAGCTGCGAACATTTATATTATTAATAAATCACCACATCACATTTAATATAGACTATATATGTATATATATTTTTTATTTTGTGATGGCACGCCGATTCACAGGTCGCGTGCCCTGCACACTCGCCATTCATTGCGCAGTGAGTGAGTGAGCCCGGGGTAATCTGTACGGAGACAGCGGAGCGCTCCTAGCCGGGTTGGGCACGCGACAGCCCCGGTCTGTGGCGCGATTGGACACTGACTGCAGTGGGCTGGATTCTTTTCATCTTCCCTCTTCCCCTCTCACATGCAGGAGAGACGGTGAGACAAAAGGGTAGCGTACGAAGCTCTGACAGTGGCACCAACCGCTACAGAGACAGGCTACCTTACAAGGTGAAACTGCGTCTAAATCAGTAATATAAACAAGCTGGAGCTGGAGACAAACTAATAATTATCTCTGGATCACAACGTTTTCACCTTCAATTTTATATTTACATTTAATATCCTGAATGAAGAAACGGTAATAGATCTGTGCATGTATTGTGAATCGAAAGGTGAGTAATTGGGTCAATGATATAGCCTACACATTCAAATGAATTCATGTTTGGTCACAAGCTATTAATGTGCATGAACCGAGAAGTTTGGGTGTTTTGATTCTGTTAGGCTTTGCAATGCTTGTGCGCAATGCAATATGCACTGTTCGGGTTGCTTGCTCAGAATAGCTACTGAATTGTAGGCTATTTTAATTTAATCAGGTTGTTTGTCAACAAACAAGATAGACGAGGTTTGGTCAATGCATAGCTTATTTTTTGGTTAGCCGGGAATGCAGTTTGTTACTAAGGCTTACTATGTTTATCGTGGATCATTTTTGTGTTTATTGCTCGCGTTTGTATTTACCTGTATGTTCAGTTCTGTACCAATGGTTCGCTGTGCGTTTGCAATGTGGGTGGCGGACGAGTAGAGAACAATGGGTATATTTCTTCCAAAGGTGTGCCTTCATGTCATGATGTCAGCAAGGAAGAATAATGCTTGTTAATGCATTCAAATACGTGTGCAGACAGCTGCATTCATGTACACTTCTAATTAAAAAACATGTTCATGTGGCCATGAGTCACACCCTGGACATTATGTTGTCGTAGCCAACAAAATGCTGGATTAATTTTATGATTCATGTATACTTTCAAATTTTACCAACGTTTCTCTCTCTCTCTTACACATACACACATAGGCTGCAACACATCCATAGTCACTTTCGCATAGGCTACTCATCCTCACAAACACTCATGCAGGCAGACAGACAGACACAGTGTTCACACAAAGGCCACACACGCATTTTAAACATCCACTGTCAAACACAACCGCCTGTTTGCGCTGGTAGTATTCTGGCCCGTAGGCCCATAGCCAGAACAGTGTCTGTACAGTTTGTCTCTGTGTCTCTCCGCGTTCATGACGAGGCCCAGTCCTCCAGAGTTGCCGCTGCAGATACACGCTGAGCCCCCTCCCAAACTGTACCCCCACCCCACCACGGCTCTCCTCCTTCTTCAGTCTCGATAATATTTTGACAGTCAGCTGGCTGTGTACAGCATTAATCGCTGCCTAGGGAGTAATGCGATGGCCACGTCTCTCAAACGTGCGCAGCGCTAACGCGTCTCCTCAAACGTGACCTGAATGGAGCCTCACTGACAGAAGCCCGCAGTCAGAATGTGCACGTGATAATTGGTCCGGTTAACACAAACAGCGGGTAGTAAATTTTTTCTTTGAAGGGAGCGCCTCTTTGTTTAATTTTTATTTAAAAAGGAGGAGGAGGAGGGAGAGAGAGAGAGAGAAAGCCTTCACAATTATTAAATTGTTATTGTCTGAGATGAGAGAAAATAAAAAGTATGGCATCAAGGTTTCATCATTTTACCTCAGTTCCCTGGGTAAAAGGGGATGTATTAGTGTAGACTTCAGTGATTGACAGGTGATAGCTCACAGTGCACATTCGCAGTTTTGTGTAAATTTCATTGGCTGCTCCACTGTGTCTTATGAGTAGTTGCTGAACATTGTGTTGCATGAATTGGGGGGTGGCAGTCTAAGGACGAGGGAGGTCATTTGAATCTCCCTACATCGCACAATCTCCAGGTTGCATTTCTGGGGTCAGGGACATCTCATTTCCATATCTTGATCTGCAGGTGGAGTGGACCATGTGGTCAGACTGTTCGGTTGTCATGGAAGCATGACTATAATGGAGTACTTTTTTTAAAATGAGTTGTTCATTTGTACATCTGAGTATCTAGGGTGAAAACAGCATTCCTGTCCCGAACAGCATTCCTGCACCTGTGTTGAATCTGTTGAAGTCTAATTTGCTTGCAGCAGTTCCACACTGGCATCGTCCTAATGTCCCAACACCTAGGCCGCTCACAAAGCCCGACATCCCTGTGGCGTGAAGCTCACACGAAATGGGCTACCATGAATAATCATTAAGGAAAAAGGCAAGAGCAGAGCAAAGAGAGAAAAAGCCATTTGTTGCCCCTGCTTCTTGTTTTTTTTAAAGGCATTTAAGATGAATCTTAAGCTGAGTCTCTCATTCTATCCGACCTTTAACCCATCGGCTCTCCCTCTCACGGTCATGCACACAAAGTTTTACAGTGAACCTGTAGTGCAGATACTGCTCTGGGTGCATATATGTGCATGCACAGATATATATACATGCTCTATTGTGGGGTGCATATATGTGCATGCACATATGCATGCTCTATTGTGGGGTGCTTATATGTGTATGCACATTTGCATGCTCTATTGTGGGGTGCATATATGTGTATGCACAGATGCATGCTCTATTGTGGGGTGCATATATGTGCATGCACAGATGCATGCTCTATTGTGGGGTGCATATATGTGTATGCACAGATGCATGCTCTATTGTGGGGTGCATATATGTGCATGCACATATGCATGCTCTATTGTGGGGTGCATATATGTGTATGCACATATGCATGCTCTATTGTGGGGTGCATATATGTGTATGCACATATGCACGCTCTATTGTGGGGTGCATATATGTGTATGCACAGATGCATGCTCTATTGTGGGGTGCATATATGTGTATGCACAGATGCATGCTCTATTGTGGGGTGCATATATGTGTATGCACAGATGCATGCTCTATTGTGGGGTGCATATATGTGCATGCAGAGATACATGCTCTATTGTGGGGTGCATATATGTGCATGCATATATTTGTGCTCTATTGTGAATGTAAAACCAGGCCATTCCTATGCAACTGAAAATATTCTGTTGATTTAAAAAGCATTTCAGGTCAATTATGAAGCCAACGATGCTGGAGAGGGTAAAAAACACACTGATTATAATGCCCTCCCTTTGACCCCATTATATACATACACTCATGTTGATCTGTGAGTATCCTTCACTCTGAGGAGTGCTGCAGCAGCTCCAGTTTAAACAGTGCATGTGGCAGTGCGTCAATTAATTTTCCATCTTTCAACGTGCGGCTCTGACGACGGAACAAAGTTCATGGATAGGTGTAGAAGGAGTGTGCGTCAACGAGCATGCAACAGAATAACATTAATGTTGCTCTGGGTACTGGCACAAACATTTGGAGAAATTGGCTTCATTTTCCCCCTCTGTTAATTGCAAGGGCGAGGGAAACAGGACATGTACTTTCGTCTGTCCAGTAATCTGTGACAGGGCACGTCACACCGATGTTAGAACTGATGCTTCAGAAGAAAGATGGGAGTGCATGGTATATTGGTAATAAGACTTAAGGGTATAATGGTCATAACATTGGATCATAGACATTACACCCCATTTTAAACAAACACACCCCAAACGTCAACCTCTGACTCTGCAGCCCACGCGCTCCAATATGAATATGATTATCCTTGCTTCTTGTACTATGGAAGATGGTTAAATCAAACTACAGTGCACGATGGTCTCAAATTCGAATGTATGCAATATTATTTTCCTAACTGCGAACCTTTTTTTCTCAATTAAGTGCCTGTCAAAACTGTAGGATCATGTAGACCTTGTACACAATGTTCACATTTTTGTTTTTGTACAGCAGTGTTAGGGTAGTAATATGTTTTGAAAAATGGCATAAAAATAAGAACGTTCTCATTATCTCTGGCTCCTATTCTAAGTGTTCCCCCAAATCCTCGTTAATGTGACAAAATCCAGTAACATTGTGGTCTGGCTTTTTGAACACCAGCGACAGGAAATGTGAAAGCAACACTAAAGTAACGATTTAAAGTTTGAGCATGGCGTGTTCCTGGACTTCAAAGTATATATCTAACAATTGTGATTCAACATTCAATGCTTGAGATGTGCCTGGTTTACAAAAGAACCGCCAAGAGGCGGGTGTACAAAGCAAAGCCTGAACTAAATAAATAGCCCTCACAAAGATGCACGCTTTTTCTGGATTTTATATAGAGCCATAAATATCTTTTAAAAGCTGACTCTGAAAAACCTGGAAGCACTGCCTCTCCATCTAAAACACAGGTGTAAAACTCCGGTCCTTGAGAGCCGCGGTCTCTGCCGGTTTTCAGGGTGTTCTCGGCACTAGCGGTTCATTGAAGTCATTGATCGGCTAAAGAATCCCCTCGCCTTGTTCTCAAGGCCTTAATTGGCAGCTGATTATTATTATTATTATTATTTTATTAAACCTTTATTTAACCAGGCGTGTCACTTAAGAACAAATTTTTATTTACAAGGACGTCCTGACAAGAGGCAAACCTCTTGGGGGTGGGGGTGGGGTTGGGGAAAACCACAAAAATCGTCAGACACCGCGGCCCCCTGCGAATGAAATTTGACACCCCTGCTCTAAAGCTTTACTCCAGCGGACATGACATCATACCTTCCTCCTCTGCTCTTGCCTCCAGTAAGGGTACCCAGTTGATCGTCCTCCGCAGACCCTGGCCCCGCCCCTGGCTCCGCCCTCTTGCCAGTATGAGCTCCTCCCCCATTGCCTCTCGGCCGTCCGTCGACATCTTGGAGGAGCTTCAGCTCATAGCCGCACAGAACCTGGAGAGGCTGGAGATCAACAAGTACTATGATGTCATTCAGGAGCTGGGCAAGGGAACCTATGGGAAGGTGGACCTGGTTGTCCATAAAATCAGAGGTGCGTCCACCGAATAGATCACTATCATCGAAAATCTGGATGGATATGGATTGCATATGGATTGCATTTTCAGATCATCATGCCTGAACGCTCACCTAATGATTGTGTTTTTGTATATTTATCAAATTCACTGATGTATTTCAAAATGAGCCAACAGTATTTCCAGTAATATTTCTCGTCAAGTAAATCTAAAAAATTAAATGCTTGTCAGCCATTACCATTTGTACACACATTTCTTCAGTTTTTGTCTTTGTCCAGATTGGGATGGCTACTGTAAAAGGACTTATGAGAATGGCACGTTTATATAATGTATGCTTCAGTGCATGTTATGACTATCCTACAAAGTAAACAAGAAGACATTCAGGGAAAGTTGAAGGACATTCTCTTTTGCGTACTTGAGTTTCGGGAACATTGCTTACTAGTTCAGCCTCAGAATTCCGTGTTCTATAACACAAGCACTCATCGATGTGTTTTTCCTTTACCGTTCAGCACTCGTTAATGTGTTTTTCCTTTACCGTTCAGCACTCATCAATATGTTTTTCCTTTACCGTTCAGCACTCGTCAATGTGTTTTTCCTTTACCGTTCAGCACTCATCGATGTGTTTTTCCTTTACCGTTCAGCACTCATCAATGTGTTTTTCCTTTACCGTTCAGCACTCATCGATGTGTTTTTCCTTTACCGTTCAGCACTCGTTAATGTGTTTTTCCTTTACCGTTCAGCACTCATCAATGTGTTTTTCCTTTACCGTTCAGCACTCGTTAATGTGTTTTTCCTTTACCGTTCAGCACTCATAAATGTGTTTTTCCTTTACCGTTCAGCACTCATCAAAGTGTTTTTCCTTTACCGTTCAGCACTCGTTAATGTGTTTTTCCTTTACCGTTCAGCACTCATCAATATGTTTTTCCTTTACCGTTCAGCACTCGTTAATGTGTTTTTCCTTTACCGTTCAGCACTCGTTAATGTGTTTTTCCTTTACCGTTCAGCACTCATCAATGTGTTTTTCCTTTACCGTTCAGCACTCATCAATGTGTTTTTCCTTTACCGTTCAGCACTCATTAATGTGTTTTTCCTTTACCGTTCAGCACTCGTTAATGTGTTTTTCCTTTACCGTTCAGCACTCGTTAATGTGTTTTTCCTTTACCGTTCAGCACTCATCAATGTGTTTTTCCTTTACCGTTCAGCACTCATCAATGTGTTTTTCCTTTACCGTTCTCTGTGTGTTTTGTGTCCTCAAGGCACCAAAATGGCGCTGAAATTTCTCCGGAAGAAAACCACCAAACTCAGGAGCTTCCTGCGTGAATACAGCGTGTCCCTGTACCTGTCTCCCTGCCCGTTCATCATCAACATGTACGGCATCGCCTTCGAGACCGATGAATATTACATCTTTGCACAGGAGTACGCGCCAGCCGGGGACCTCTTCGACATCATTCCGCCGCAGGTAAAGGGAACGGTCTCAAAAGTCCAGTCATCTTCTCTTCTGTTAACACTGTGAGTCTTCCTGCGCAAACACAGGGCTGCTATGTGCTGTCTGATCAACTACTTATAGGCTTTTCCCCTATAGGCTTTTCCCCTGTGGAATGCTTCAACATTTTCAGTTACATTTTGTTCTTAATTCATTTTAATTTGAGTTGTATTTATTAAATTCTTTTGTGTCCAGCCGAGTTTCTTTATTTAAATTAAAAAAACTGTTCCAATTCTTGTCCAGCTGCCTCTCATACATTAAATGCAGGTTTATAGCACTGTGGACAGATGAGTGGCTAGCTTAGCTGGCAGATTTTCCTGAGAATGGCTCTGAGGACCGTTTGGATTTTGTGTTTGCAGGCTCGGAGAGGCTTCTCTGGGTTTTGCACAGTAAAAAAGGAATTTCATTTCACCTCATAATTATCATGATGTATGTGTCATGATGTAGGCAGCTTAACTTTAGCTTAAAAATGAACACAATGCCAGAGAAAGTGCTCGGATGTGCAAAGCGTTAAGTCAACGCAGAGGATGTTAAACAAAAGACTGAGCTCTAGATTCCCACTGTCGTCTGAGGCTCTGGGTTGGTAATTATAAGAGGTTTCAGATGTTTGCACCCTTTAGAAACACCCCTTCATGAATATTCTTACTGAGGCAGCAAATTCAAAGGCTTTTAGCTTCAGTAGCAGTAGACAGAATGTTCAATGTCAGAGAACACTGAGCTTCCTACAGGAAGTAGATTATCCGTGGTCAGTGGATGTTTTATCGGCTGCCTTGTGAATTCTTAACAGTTTTCCAGGGTTTTAATTGTAGAACCAGCTCAGGGTTTGTTTTTAAGGAACGTCCGTCAATCTATCCATCCATTATCTAACCCTTCCTAACTATTTCCGGTCATGGTCGTGGAGGGGGGGTGGTGGTGAGGCGACGGTGCTAACCACTGCGCCCCCGCACCGCCCTTTAATGGACGTGTAGAGTAGATTGTGAGTGCGATGTATAATTGTACATACAGCTCTCTTTCTTTCTTGCCTGACAGGTGGGGCTTCCAGAGACGGTGGCCAAACGGTGCGTCCACCAGGTGACCATCGCGCTGGACTACCTGCACTGCAAAAAGCTGGTCCACCGCGACATAAAGCCAGAGAACGTGCTCCTCTTCGACCGCGAGTGCCGCAAGGTCAAGCTGTCGGACTTCGGCATGACGCGGAGGGTGGGCTCCCCGGTGAAGCGTGTGAGCGGGACCATCCCGTACACGGCCCCGGAGCTGTGCGACGCCTCGCGGCGGGAGGGCTTTGCCGTGGACTACGGCACGGACGTGTGGGCCTTCGGCGTGCTCCTTTTTTGCATGCTGACGGGCAACTTCCCCTGGGAGAAGGCCCTCCCGTCCGACGGCTTCTACCAGGAGTTTGTGCGCTGGCAGCGGCGGCGGGCGGGTGCCGTGCCGTCTCAGTGGCGCCGCTTTTCCGACGAGGCCCTCCGCATGTTCCGGAAGCTTCTGTCCCTGGACCCGCTGCGGCGATGCGCCGTCAAGGAGGTGTTCGCGCACCTGGGCCACGGCTGGATGCTGGACGGCGACGGCGCGGCCGCTTGCTCAGCCGAGCTCAGCCCCGCATCTTCCTCCTCCTCTTCCTCCTCGTCCTCCTCGTCCTCCTGCGAAGAGGACGTGCTGGTCGACCGCATGAAGCAGCAGACCCTCTCGCCCATCTGTAGCGCCACACAAGCTGGTGTTGTCGTCATGGATGCAGTGCCCTCCCACTTCGCCCCGGTGGGCACAAACAGCTACGAGCGTGTTGCTCGTGACAACGGTAGCGGCGGGCGTATCCTAGTGACCACGCCCATCGAAATCTGCGTCTAGGGGTCGCTGTTCTCCTCTTCGACCAACCTCCCCCACTGCATGTAAACACACATGTACACACACACATACACATACTAACACACAAACACAATAAAATAAGTTAAAATCATTTTCAAAATGGAGTCACAAAAAGATTACAGCATTTCTCTTTGGGGGAGAAATGCTAATTGTGCTCATTCCTTTTAGCGATTTCCTACTCAACTTGTTTTTCACAAAACATTAACTGCTGATTCCCAGTGTTCTAACTCACAGGGAATTCTCCTGGAAAGTCGGGATTGACTTACATGACTCCCAAAAGCATTCCCAATGAGGACCCGGTCTGAGGGGGGTAGTCAGGTTCCGGGCATGTCAGGGCTCGAGCAGACCAAAACACTTAACCAATGATAAAGAGGGGAAAAGCGTCACAAAAACGGTGTTGTACCGTTCCTGATGGAAGAGCGGTACAGAGGTTATTTATTAAAGCAATACCTTCAATGTTTTTCTGCAAAAAAAAAAAAAAGGGCGGAGGCTCGGAAGAGTCCAGGCATTCAGTGGCATCTGTATGGAGGGAAAATGTGACTTTTTTTCTGAAGCTGGCAGAAATGCAGCACTTTAAAAAAAAGAAAATAAAAAAGTTAAAGTAAAAAGAGTAAAATCTTTCTTGAAAAAAATAAAGAAAATCATATTGTGCCGTTTACTGTAATGAAATGTGAACATTAGCGCTACGATGTGCCTGTATGTGAGTTTATTGTGTGTACAAATGGAAGTTTCACCAATGTAGGACGTCTCTATTCATCTTTCTGGTTTGTGTTAATTATTTGAATCTTGAATTCTGAGAAATATATTTTTGCTATTTGTTGTATAAATTGATGTTCGATGATCTTTTTTTGATACGTTTGTTTGCTGAATCAGCTGTATATGCCTACCAGAGGGGGGTGAAGTAGGCATTGTTCAATGTTTATTTTTTACCCGTAATTAAAATGATCACGTTTGTGTTTCTCAATGGAAACGGTGTAAAAAGATACCTGTGACAGCACCAGTGACCATGGTGACCAGTCCAGTTGTCTAGGTATGTAGGCCACACAACATTTTATTTATTTATTTTTACAATGGTTGTTCCCCATTTGCTGTGCAGTATGAAGTCAGACTTTGTTCAAAGGGACAGTGAACGATGGATCCATTTGCATCTTTGGCAGAAGTCTCCTCCAATCGGACATACAAACCACTATATAAGCTCCTCAGCGGTGCTGCTGAGATATGAACTGAAGAATCACGGTATGTTTCTGAGAATCACGGTATGTTTCTGAGAATCACGGGATGTTTCTGAGAGTCACGGTATGTTTCTGAGAATCACGGGATGTTTCTGAGAATCACGGGATGTTTCTGAGAATCACGGTATGTTTCTGAGAATCACGGTATGTTTCTGAGAATCACGGTATGTTTCTGAGAATCACGGTATGTTTCTGAGAATCACGGTATGTTTCTGAGAGTCACGGTATGTTTCTGAGAGTCACGGTATGTTTCTGAGAATCACGGGATGTTTCTCGTCGTTTTACCTGGACTGTTGGACTGAGGATTGCTGGGAATGAGTGAACTCAACTCAGAGGAGCCTTTGAGTACAAGGTGGAGTCATTACAGACGTTATAACGTTATAAAAGGATTATTCAGCCGCTCTTTCAACCAACGAACTGCCCGTCTTCATTATTTATTTAATGATGCTCATCACCTTTTAAAATGGTGGGTAGTCATAATACCCCTACTGTGTAACATTGCATCGGTAGGTGTATTTGAACCACGATCATTGCACACAAAACATTCAGTTGTATTGTGCTGGAATATTACTTGACACAATGTGGAATAGTGGTCATATCAATTTTAATGTGGGCACTTATGTAAAATGCACTCCGAGCAGCCTGATTAGGCCTTCATTCAAGACAAAATTAATATTCTCTGCCAGCCAACACTCTTAGTCCTGGTGTTTTTTTAAAAATAATGATACCAGCTGGTGCTTGGAACTGAAGCGAATTTCGGTGTAAAACCAGTATGCTAAATTCAAACTATTTATTTATTAATGCACACATCCATTACATGTTAATCAAACACAGAGCTACAGTATTATGTTTTTCTTGATTTTTGTAGACACAATCGAATGATCGACCACTCTGTGGTAATTATAGTTGTGCATATTGTGTTTACAAATAAAAACATTGAAGATGTTTAAGGGCATTTATTAAAAAAATTGCATGGAGCTATAAACAACCATTTTCTTTTTAAATCAAAATGGAAGTGGTGTGCTTGCATAAAAGTTGTAAAGACTGCTGTGTGGTGAAATTTTGCTATTGCACAGTTTCTTGTAGAATATTCCAGAGAATGAACGGTCTCCATGGTTTCTGGACATAATCTACAGTAGGGCTAAAACAAATGAAATTGTGTACTCTATTTGTACTGTATATGTTGTGGTTGTTTTATTACCAAGTCTGACATAATCAAATGAAAATGATCAAACGAGTCATGGCTCATTGCAGCCTGTATTTGACCGATGGTCATCTCAGAGATGGAGAGAGGGACTTCATATCGTCAGGCATAGTAATAAAATGTTCCTTTCTCCTCATTTGCTTTGATGGGAGTTACCTTTTGAGAACCCTCCAAGACTGAAAAAGTTTAAATGTGTGAAGATCAACCAAAACTTTGTCTTCATCTGAAAAACATTTCTTATGGATCTATAGTTGGGGGGGGGGAAACGAGTGAGGGGTATTTTGTAATAAACTCTCTTTGTGTGTTGTGTTTTGTAGAAATGATTGCATGAATTTAACGATATTGTCATAGAAACAATGACATCCTTTGTGCAGCAAGCCTCAGCATATATATATTTTTTTGCCAATGCGAAAATCGTCACAACATAATCAAATTTCATTGTTCTATTAAACATGGTAGTAAAGCATATTTTCCATGTCTTCCTCAATACTAGTCATCTCATATTATGAAATAATCTTGCACTTGCTTGGTGACTTCAGAGAACAACCAACGGTCCAGTGCTTGTGTCTAGATTGATTCCTCTGTGCGTCACTGCGCATCGCACAATGTGCGAATGGTTTTTCAAACATTCGGGCTGTAATGTGGTCCCAGTGCTGAAGTTCCTGTCTCTCTGTCATGTGACATGTTAATGCTGCTGCTGCTGCTGCTGCTGAATTATTTCATTTTGTGGAGTTCTAACGAGTAGAAAAACATGACGGTAGAAATTGTCCAACACAGCCGTCGCAATACTGTCTTCCTCGGAAGCCACTTCTACTTTCATTGAAAATTAAATAAAGATAAGGGATTAAAAAAGTTAATTCATGGATGTTTTTGCGTGAATTGTGTTCTGTTCCCATGAATTATCCGGAGTCTTTAAGTGACGTTAGCTGCCAGTCAGAGACATGGTTAAAGTATGGCTGACGGTCTGACCTACTCATTTATTTGTGCCAAGCCAGAATTAAACAATCCATGTAAAGTTGCATGGCTTCATTTGGAGACTCGTGTTGTGTTGTGCCGGAACAGGGACTCGAACCCAAACCTCCTTGTTCAGTGACCAATGCTCTGCTTCTCAGCTGCATTAGAATGTATTTGTGTGGTGGGCTGTGTTCAGAATGGCTCCCTATACACTTTATAGTGCACAATTTAGGGGATTGGCTATTTTGATGGTTTCTGAATTCTCAATGGAGAACACTGAGAATTAGGACATCCTACAAAATGGCGGATTATCTATATAGTGCACTATACAGCGTATAGGGAGCCATTCTGAACGCAGTCGGTGGTTTTGTTGTTTCCCCTTTCCCTGTCAGTTCACTCCAAGGTCTTCTGTGATTGGTTCAGGCACCTGCCACTCTTCATCAACTAATTGGTCCCATCCCGTCCTGTTTCCTGGTTCACCCAATCACCAGTGTCTACTTGAAGATATAAAGCCCATCTGAAACAGCTTGCCAGTTTGTTTTTCTGCTCTGCGATGCCTTGTTGCTGTAGTTGTGTTCTCTGTACCTTGTATTTCTGTGCTCCAGTGTGTATTTGGTTTCATTCAAGTTGTTATTTCGCCCCTTACGGTTTAGATTTTTTCCCCCTGGGAGAGGGACTAGGTAAGTTGGGGGTACACTGTAAACGGCACACATCGGTTTGTCTTCTGTTCTAGACACGATGTTAGAGGTGGATGCCAACAACTGTATTTGTGCTTAGTTAGAGTATGTACGTTTTTGCTTTGCTTAAATTTGATTTGGTAGTCTGATGTTAAAAGGCCTAGCTAGTTATTTTTTGGCAATACCTATAGTCCTCCTTTGCCCTGTTAACTCCCTTTGTGCTACGTATTCTTTTTTTGTAAAATATATTGTAAATAGACACTCATGTAATCTCCTCACTTGTTGCCCCTCTGTAAATAAACACTGTAGAAGGTCAAAAAGGTCAACATTTCATTTGTTTTTTTCATTAAAATGGATTACAAATATGGAGAAATAAATCAAATAAATTTTCTTTCAAGCATTTATAAATGTATTTCACCAAAATACAGAAGACCATAGTCTTATATCTAAAAAGTAATAAAGAAAAATAGAAAATAGACAGAAAATCATGTTTATTTAAAACAAATAGACCCTGCACTGAGGGTTAGGATAAAGGTTGTGTTAGGATTCATGTTTCAATGGAAAAAAGTCACATTTTAATTCCTCCCCCCCCCCATTCAGATGGATTAAAAATCATGGATATGTTATAAATATTGAGAAATTTCACCAAAAATGTGTAAAATATATAAGTCTATAAATTTATGGCCAAAATGTGGAAAGGTATTTTACTCAGTGCAGTTATCCAGCTAACTCAGTAATCCTGCTTTCTGGAACGGGTCTCAGTTCTTTAGAAAGACCCGTTTATGTCACGGTTTAGAAGCGGGCAAATCTCGTGCCCTACTCCAGACCACATTTTTGTTATAGAATCCACCACTACCCACGCAGTACACCAGGCAGTTGTAAAAGGCTAAAATTATATTTTATTGAGTACACAAAGTTCATAAAAAGTTGATCACACAACACAATCTGACCGAGCAATGCCCGTCTGTGGGTCCCTTATCCTCCCCCTCTCTCTCTCGTCCTGCCGGACGCAGCCGACCCCTCCCACAGGTAAGCGTGCCTCACCACACCATACACAATGTCACTCGCCCCACACACATTGTGCTTATGTCACGCTTTGTTAGGTTATGGTAGAAAGTAATGCACGCGCATACTCGTGATCGCCCCATCAGTAGCCCACCTCGGGGGCTGCTGGCCGCCCGGCCTCACAATACTTCCGGGGGGGGAAAGCCACACACAAACAGACACAGCGGTATTCTCAATCATACGATAATAAAACATAAGCTGTCATTCCACACCACAAACAGGTAACATTAAACACAAAAAAATAATGGGAGTCCTACCCACACCAATCCTGGGAGGACTACCAAAATTTAAGAAATACAAAAATACAAACATAAACAGCCGTCCAGCCAAAATAATCCACACACACCAAACACACAACAGGACAGTTTGTCGTCCTTGGTGGTTGCCAACGAGAATTCAGACTGTCCCACCCCTCAGGCGGATCCCGGGACACAGGTCTTCGCTGCACCTCGTCACACTCGCCGGGTAAGGCACGGGACACCGACTCTGACAGGGGAGACAAAAGACACACCCGCTGTCGCTCAGCTCCCCGCTTGCCCGAGCCGAGACCTACGCATACACTGCAGCTCGTTTCATACAGTGCACACACGTTCTTTACGGACTGGGGAAGTCAATTCCCCCACCAACAGCTCGTCACCAGATTCCCCTGGTACACCGGCTCCCATCAGCTCCGTACTCCGCCGCCGTTGCCGGTTCCAAGTATGACGCTGCTGATGTATTTGTTCCTTCTGTCCACAGTCTCTGCCCACTCCCGCTCCCGCTCACTCTCGCTGTTTGCCGCACTCCGGTAAGTTCCGCCGTACATAAACACACCAACTGCACACTCATACAAATAAATAAAACTTAACTGAAATGAACCAACAGGAGAATAAAAAAGAATCACCGCGTACACACAGAGCTTAGAGGCAATCCGCCCTCTCGCGCTCGTCCCTTCGTCAGATCTCGTCTACCCCAGATGTGCTCATTTTATAACCGCAGAGAACCCAGCCCCCGCGTTCCCCATACAATCACCCAATTTCCCAATGAGTACCTTTTCTCATCCACGCCTTCATTCATCCAATCATTCAATCGCTTTTCTCAGTCATTCAATCGGACTCTGCAATTACCTCGTCAATTACTGCAGGAACCCCATACACTCTCTCTCTCACTGAGGCAGACCCATGAATATGTTACATTTACAACAATGTTTTGACTCCAATCAGTACGAGAATTTGAAACTTTAAAGTGTTCCTGCAACAGTATTTACAACATTGCCAAATAGCAAGAATTTCAACAAACGTAGCAAACACTTTATTTAACAAGAGGTTGTGTACAAAAGGCGAGAGAACAAGGTGAAAATTCTTTAAGCGGTGTGTTACACATTGACAATATCAAAGGTTTTTCTTCAAGCAACCTACATTTATAGAATTTCCTGGAATATTTACTCAAAAAAACAAAACGGGTGTCCTAGACAGCTGCTAAACTCATTACTGTTTCTACATGGAGGAATGTGAGCAGAGCTGTATGAAAGTCCACACACACACACACACATACACACACACACATTCTTTCTCCATTCAGAATTGGGATTTTGTAAAAAAATATATAGTAATAATAGCAGAAGGGCAGTGTAGTTTTTTTCCCCTTCCAATATTTGGAGATTGAAAACATTAAAATGTTTGCCACTTCCATAATTTGTCTTTGTAACAACCTCCTATCAAGCTGCACTATACTATCAAGCGCTCAAATACGACCAGGGCTAATCAAGTGCAACCGAATAAGCACTTTGGACCATTGGAAAACCATAAAACAAACCGCAACTCAAACACACATCTCCCCACTGCCAATCTTGACACCCCCTGAAAAACCCTTTGCTGGTTACTCAACTCCTGCAAATAATTACCGCCACTTACATAATGTGACAACACGCGGCCCACGGCTGAGGGAGCCTCGCCACAGCGGTCCCTACGGAGAGCGGTGACATTGCATTTTCCTTCTGGTAGAACACTCATTATGAAAGGAGAAATACTTGAGGCTTCCAATTTATATAATCGCATGTGCATCACTGCACTGTGTGCAAGCTCTGTTCTCCGCCATTTCAGGGCACTAGCTTGTGAATACTAGGTTTGAACACCTTATTCTATACGCTCTACGTTTGCTCATATGCATGTTGAAACCATTGAGCAGTACAAAATCTTCTCACGTTAAGGGTGGCAAGACTGAATGAATAAGGAACTGAAATGAATATGTTCTTTAAGCAGTCTAAAGTTAACCAAACGTTAAAAAAAAGGTCACTTTGTAGGTCTTGGGGATTCCTGTGATATCATCCGATCACACGTCAAGGAAACGCATTTAAAGATTGTTAAATAAATTTTAAAAAACAATACATTAAACTTATTTTCAATGTTAAATTGTCCAGGAGTGTAAGAATGTGTGGTAAAATGACTTCACATGGTGTCACTGAATGAACGCAGTGATTCTTTACTCAATGAACAGTTCACTATAGTGTGAGAGAAGAGGGACATAACTCATATCATTCCAAAGAATTACTAAATAAATACTGAGACCACCTGAGATTAAAGTGTCTTAAAAATCAAGTACACATTAAATCAAATCAATAATTTAAAAGCGATAAATTAATATCCAGCAACAAACTGAATTTTCTTCTGGTATTTATTGATTTTTTTTGCTAAGCAAGCATGCGTTTGGTGTTTTTACTTTGTGTGGGTTGTGAGATATTCAGCCCATATGCTTTGGAACACTGTCCTCAAGAGGTCTACAAGTTAAAAGAATTCAATGACCCTCACTTACAATAAGAGAAATGACCTTACGAGGCACACTATGAAAAGTGGACGCACACACACACACAGTGGAGTTTTTTTCTCTCCCTTTGACCTGCTCATGACCTCGCTTTGCCGCAGGGCCTCAGAAACCAATCAGACTCCATCTCAGCAACACTGAACAGAAGAAGATACTCGCCCAGTCACCATATTAAAAATGTTCTCCGCCCACGCAAAAAAAGCTTTAGAACATCCTGAGAATCTGCCGAGGCAAAAACAGACGCCAACTAAATAAATAAAAAGATCTTTATGCGACATTATCTTGTTCATATCTCTGCCGTTGTCAAAACGGGTTTTCCCCATCACACATCAGACACACAAGAGACAAATGTCTTCACACCTGGACTCTTACAAAAATTAATTAACCACACCCTTCGGTTCCGTGGCCTCTTTGGTGCACGAAAAATCACGGCCGAGATGACGCTCGTTATAAATGATGGTTTGGATCCTCACAACAGGAGTACTCAAACCCGGCCTTTGGTTTTCCTTTCTCCCAGGCAATTAACTGAACAATTAGCGACTGGCCAGACCGTCTTCACACCTGACTCTCAGGTAGAGGGAGGGTGGGGGAAACGGTGATTTGAGTAACGGGGGCTTTACAACGTCAAGACACCTTCATGTGCAGAACTTTCCACTCACAGCTCTATAAACCACCTGGGTACTGCAAGCCATAATTACGCAGACGTTTAAGAATAGCTATGAATAGCGCCGTTGGCAGTACTGCAAGGTTTCCCCGGCCTTCTTCTGCCTCCGTAGACACACTCACAGATGGGGAGGTAAGCTGAGCCACTTTAATGAATGCGATACTTAAACACACATCTGTGGAGAAGACTGCAGAACTGCAGAACCAGGGTAAATGCTCTAATGCAGCGGTCCCCAACCACCGGTCCGCGGACCGGTACCGGTCCGTGGGTCATTTTGTCCCGGGCCGCACAGAAAGGCTGATAATCAATAAAATATTTTTTAATTCAGAATCTGAAAGATGTTTTATTTTGAAAAATGACCGGAACCATCCATCTGTGCGTCTGTGTCTCTTTAGATCACGGGTGTCAAACTCCGGTCCTGGAGGGCCGCAGTGTCTGCTGGTTTTTGGTGTTTCAGCACAAGTGATTAATTTAAGTCACTGATTGGCTAAGAAGTCCAAACACCTCGTTCTCAAAGCTTTAACTGGGTGCTAATGAAAAGGAAACCACAAATACCTGTAGACACTGTGGCCCTCCAGGACTGGAGTTTGACACCCCTGCTTTAGATGGTGAGTTGTATTTTTTATGCACTTATTTGTTTTCATGCCAGTCGTATAATTTTATTTCGTCATATTTATCCCCCCACACCTTGAAGGCCGGTCCGTGAAAATATTGTCTTACGTGAAACCGGTCCGTGGCCCAAAAAAGGTTGGGGACCGCTGCTCTAATGTACAGTGTAACACCAACCATATATTCACCCTTATCTCACAATCACATTAATTTCATTCCAATACAGACCAGCAATTGTCTGTCAAAAATAAATAATTAAAATAAAATTAAAATAAAAAGTCACGCACAATTTGCTCAAACAGACCGGGGTCAGGGTATTTCTGTCCCTCACGCTGCTTGATTTTGGAAGATTCTGAAAAGATTACTCCAAGTAGGACTCCTACTTGCATTATCCACAGCTTTATCTCCTACTTGCATTATATCCTACTTGCATTATCCACAGCTCTCCAACAGGTCAATGTACGTCTTACATTTCTATCTGTATGGACCTTAATGTTCAAGTTGGGCCAACTACTTGGGTCGGTCTGGAAAAGGACATTTTCTTTACATGGGATCACTGGTAAAATACACACTTTAACAAAGACTAGCGGAGAGAATATCTTAAAGGGGACGTGAAGCACTCAATGACATTCTGGTTCATTTGCTTTTTACCTTATATAAGATATGGCCTGGTATTCAAATATGAAATTAACCAGTTTTAGTTTTGGAACAAGCTAGATTGTGACGTCACGTCACACTAGGTGGGTTTGTCTTGGCTGGCCAAGCTATTCCTATTAGGAGACTGCCGACTTTCAATGAGCTCAATGATACATTGTGGGGGACAAAAAGTCCACCTGTGGGACAGTGGCAACAGGTCTGCAGAGACCACTTTATGTCTATTATTATCATCATCATCATCATTATTATTATTATTATTTCATATTCAGACCTTTTCGCCCCTGTCACAAGTTAACCTAGCTTGTTCCAAGATGGCTGCACCCTAGTGGTAGTAGCTGGGAAAAAAATAGCAAACTGTAATTTATTTTTCTTGCAAAAACAAGTAAATTTCACATTGAATGCAGGGCCATATCTTATCTAAGGTAAAAAGCATATGAACCAGTCATAGTATCGACTGCTTCATGTCCCCTTTAAATGAGTAAGGCTTGTCAAGGGAATAGAAACATTACCAACCCATAACATTACACAACTTAACCCAATCCAGGGAAAATACTGCAGTTATCAACAGCCATACCAGAAACACAAAACAAAAGTAAGATTAATTATGGCCTCTTTTGGGTGCTTGTCACTAGTTCTTGACCACAAGTGTAACATAAAAATTGATGAAGCCAAAACAGACAGTCAGCTATTTCTCCCTGGCACTGGAAACGGTGATAATGAATCTATTACATTCAAATGCATCTGGTCTTTTACTGAAGGGGTTGCGTTTAACCTGAGCATAAAGCCACACACCAAAAATCTTCCGCATTATCACTTAATTATGCTTGGAGTTGTTTATTACATTTTTTATTAATTTTTTGTTTTTTAAGAAAAACATGTAGAAAATAAATGATAGATGTTATCAGATATGGAACAGAGGGCCTGAGACATTATTTTGACACCCCCCCCCCCCCCTTAAAATGCAGGTAATACATCTGGTCCATACATCAAAATATGCCTTAAATAATAACTTACCCATCTTTGACATTTTTATATAAATGAATACAAACCTTAAATATGCAAACCCTGTTCCAGACCCAGCTAATCATACATAATAAAAAATAAAAATTTAAAATAAATAAATAAATGTTGACCAAAACATTTTCAATCATTAGGCTTTTAACCTCGTCATTGGGAGATTTTATCAAAGCAGCACTGTTAAATTCATGTAGTGTCCACTGCCATCTGTAATGACCACCAAAATCTGTTGCCATGGGTTACGGCCAAACACTGAATTTGGATTCATGACCCAAAAATGACAGAAGTAACTCTTCCCTTCTGTAAGGAGTCTTAATGTCTCCTCATTTGTCTTAAGGCCTGGTTTCTCCAGTGAGGTCCACTGCAGTTATATCGGATGTAGGCATGACTGGGGTAGGCAGCCGACTGGAAGTCTAAGGCTGCTATGAAAAGAGGCTGTCTGCTAGCGGAATGCCTGGAACATGATAGAACTCTTTTAAGATGAAACGAAATTAGGTTTGCACTGTTCCGGAGCCTGGCGCGGAGCTCCGTCTTCCGCCGTCGTCGTCATGGCCACCGCGGTGAGTGACAGGACAGCATCATTGGCAGCAGACTGTTGAAGAGGGTGGCAGACAAGGAAGAGACAGGCCAGTTCAACATCCGCAATTTTTTCCATTTCAAAACCTTTTTATTAAATATTATTATGTCATTATAAATCTTCAGTCATCGCACTGGTACACAAATCAATGACCCTGATGAGTGGATAAGCTCATTCTAGGTCCTTGGAGGCGGTACTAGAACCTGTCCCATCCAATGAAAGAGCACCGAGGCGGAGAGTAAAGCGTCGAACCCAGCCGTTTCTTCAGAGCACAGCTGATTTAGTCAAATCCGCACTTAAAAGGTCCCAATTTTATATTATTCTACAAGGTCTACCAAACATGTTGATGAGGTTTTTTTAAGGGAAAAAGTTTTGCAATATATTAAAAAAATATATAAATCCAGTGAGTTTTTTACTCTTGCAGCTGAACAGCCCGTTTTGGGAGGGCGGTTCAGGTTTTCACATTCTCTGCGTTGATTGGCCAACCGACCCGGAATCAGAATCACTCGTCTACACTATACTTTAGCACCGAAGAAACAAATAAAAAAAGAACAAACGAAGACATTAAATAATGTATTTTTTACAAAGGCAAATACATGTAACATATGTACCTCTTAACTGTTTAAATTATACTGTATAGCCTGTAGGCTAACGTTACTTTTCAAGCAGTTGAAGATGCATCCCTGCATACTTTCAATACTCCAGTCACACGCGCCATCTGCTGGGAGTCTGATCTAACACAGGCTACGGTAACTTACCATGTGATCCATTTCAGCTGAGGTACATACACCACATCCCAGCACACGCACAGAACTAGGGAGGGAGGGAGGGAGAGGGGGGGAGAGAGAGAGAGAGAGAGAGAGAGAGAGAGAGAGAGAGAGAGAGAGAGAGAGAGAGAGAGAGAGAGAGAGAGAGAGAGAGAGAGAGAGATTAAATCTTAAAAACAGAGCATGCATTTAGAACACATCACATGCATAACATACGTACAAAATATTTATCCTATTTGTTAAATTTTTCCTTCAAATTGTTTGATATGTGTTCTCATCTACTAGATCCTGGTTGCAGTTTACATTGGCGCTACATTTCTCATACCGGCCTCTTTTACATTTGTACTATAATCAGCAATATTGACCAATAAGTCCAGTCAAATATCGATTATTGACCCAGAATTTCTAAATCATCCATCCCTCATAATCACACATAGGAAATGGTTATATACTTTGTGTATGCACACAGCCGTTTGTCAGTGCACACACACACACACACACACACACACACACACACGTGTGTGACCTATTCTATGCTGTTATAATGAACAAAGTGCACTTTTAAAACCTGTATTGGTGTTCATAGCACTGATCACATGCCGACAGTCAGTTGTCTTTGTATTAATTTGCACCAAAGTGCAGACGTTTCCTATAGTTTCCGCTCAAACACAGAATGATTGTGCAATCAGTGTTTCAGACTATAAAACATACAAGAGCTCCCCTGGAGGCCACACTTAGCAGTGCGTTTGATGGTTACTCTTTATGACTCACTAATCTGGCTGCAGTTACGGTTTGGATGATCTAAAATTGAATTATGCACAACCTTAATAACTAGTTCTTCCATGCAGGAATCCCGTTATAAAAAAATACAGTACCATTAGGCCCACATTTACTAATAACTACTAATACGCCTAACACTAACATTCATAATAATATCAGAAATTCAAATATTTTTTTCTGTTGAATTGCCTATTACCCTTGAGCCTTTTCTCTGACGAGTGGAAACACACTTGAACGGTGGAGGCAGAAGTTTCACACACACACATTCATGTTATATAATAAACAACTTTCATAGGAGTTCACTTTGGCTCAACTTACAAGCACTATTTCCCATTTAATACACTGGAATGTAAAGCAAACACACTAAATGTGTTTGTCTCTCCAGAATAAAGACATGCAAGTCAAGAATTACGCAATACTGTAGCCATAATGCGTTTTTTTGTATGATGTTATGTTTGTATAACAAGTATTGATTATTTTCTCAGTAAACGGAAATGACGGCTAATAACGTAACAATCTAAATGTCATCGGCAGGCTTGCCTTCATAAACACTGCCACTGGTCAATCAGCCAATGCATCCGCATCCGCACACGCCGCACACGCCGCACACGGCCGGAAAGCTACTGCTCAATGGACCGTTCAGCTTTCCGATTTACGCGGAATAGAAAGACGTCTGAACATCCGTGAAGGGGTGAAAAAACCCAGTGTTTTACTGTGACAGAAGTGTACCCTCCCTCCCCAAAATCAAACCTGGCACACTTCGGTCCCTGTGCTCCTCCGTCACCTGTTCTCCGTTCGGCTCACACCTTTCACCGATTTATTCTGCCAAACAGAAAAAAGCAAGAAGAAATTAATACAAAGGAATTAATTCCACAGACATTTCTCTCTTAACCTTTCTCCAAAAAGAGAGGATCCATTCTGTAGACCAGGGGTGTCTAATCTTACCCGAAAAGGGCCGGCGTGGGTGCAGTTTTTTGTTTTAGCCCAGCGCTACGACATCCGATTGTACTTATCGAGGTCTTGATTGAAGAGCATGATTAGTTAAATTAGTTGAATCAGGTGTTGTAGCGCTGGGCTAAAACAAAACCCTGCGCCCACACCGGCCCTTTCCGGATAAGATTGGACACCCCTGTTCTATGGCATCGCCATGAGCTCGGTCTCTTTGACTCTGAGCTGTGCAGTCATTGGACACGGTTCACTCAAACAGACTCGCGTGTGTCCGACTGGCAGGAGATTTACTCCTTTTGAGGGATTAGACCAGTCTCCTCACCCAAACCCTCGTTTTCTTGCCAAGGTAAGACACTGGCAGCCACAGTGAGATTTTAAACAGCCATGAGTGAGAAGCAGACCGTGGTGGTGGGTGTCACACACCAACGCCCAGGGTATGGAGTGTCAGGATGAGCCTCTCCCCGTTCAGGCCAAACTGTAATCATCCCATTTCAGAAAAACAACTGAGCTGCCGGCGTGATAACTACATCATTTCCAGGCTGTAACTCACTGTCCCATAAGGGGGAAGGCCACCAGCAGGGGACACACGGCGATTAATTCACACACACGCGCAGCGCTTGTGTTCAGACAATTTACACAGGCTCATTTTTGTCCTTACTACCTTGTGCTTTGTACACTTCATGGTGAAGTTCTCCTCGTTGAGCACGCAGTCTGCAAAGGGAAACGCAAGAAGACGACTCGTTAAAAAAATGCAGCGGTTCCCCGGGAAACGGCGGCGCAGCGTCGTCAGCAGGACCGCGGGAACCGCCTCCGATTGACGGGCAACTGCCTGTTCCCTGATGCTAAAGGGTGTTATTAAACGTCGCTCAGCCTACGCTATGAATCTACATCAGGACCCCGTTCCCATTTTCATTCCTACACTACAGGCATTCAGCAGACGCTCTTGGCACAACTTTTTACATCCTTTCCATTGATACAACTGCATATATACTCAAGGGTACAACTGCAGTGTGGAAACCTGCACCCTTTCCATTACAAGGCCAGTTCCTTACCCATTACTACACAGCATGAACACCGTTGGTAGCCATAAATGCTACACTTTACACAGCCTGCCCATGTATGGTGGAGGTGTAGCGTGTTGGTTGACACACAAGGAACCTGAGCTGACTCTAGGTATATAAATGGATGAAATTCATCGTCAAAATCACTTGGATAAGGGCGGCTCTGAAGCAAGTAACCATGGCTCCTGCTACTACTCGTACCAAAGAACACGTACGATTTAAAACTTTTCAGATTTCACCAAATGTGGCCGTTTTATCTACCCACTGGGGAATTTAGGTCAATTGCTGGTTTTTTGGAGCTCAGGCCAGTCGTTTCTAATTCCCCATTTTCCTGCCTTCCTTATGTTCCTGTGAAGCATCTTTGTGTCAGTGACGCTGTACAAAGTGCTATACAGATAAAATGTAATTGCATTGTGCATGCATTATGCAGGCACTATGTAGTGTGAACAAAGCTTTATTAAGGTTCCCCTTCATTTTCCCAAAAGTCTCCTCTAAGAGACGACCACATACAGGCGCAGCTCAAAAAAATTGACTATCATGAAAAAGTTCAATATTTTTTGTCACTCATTTCAGAAAGTGAAACTCATATATTATGTAGATTCATTACACATAGTGAAATATTTCAAGCCTTTATTTCTTGTAATTTTGATGATATTATTTTTAGCTAGAATGAAAAAAAAAAAATTTCAGTTCAGAAAAAAAAGAAATATTTTTTTTTTTAATATTTTTTTAAAGTATCATATTTAATATTTGGTCGCATATCCTTTGCATGCTGTTACTTCCTGAAGTCTGTGACCAATCAACATCAAAAGACTCGATATCTTATTTTCAGGTACTGTTACAAGTGATACTATAACTTCTCTGCATTTGAACTGATCTCTATGAGAATTGGGGGTAAGACTAGATTCAGCTGTAAATTACGCTGGTACAGTATGGAACACATGACTGGCGAAATGGCTATACGTCATCAAGGGTCTAGGTATCAAACGAGCCCCAAACCATCACTCTGCGGACAGATATGGAGTAGATGTGGATGGATCCCTTTAAGGGTTGTTTCTCCTGACTTTTTACCCCATAGAGTTCTATAAACTTTTTTAAACTTCAACAAACCTTAATTGATTGTTGCACCTGCTGATCCCCCCTCACTCGTGCACACATACGCATACACACATATACGCCCCCCCCCCCACTCGCGCACACATACGCATACATCCACATACGCCCCCCCCCCCTTAGCATTAGATGATTTATTTATTTGTATAATGTTTCACTGTCTTTGCCATTCGCATGTATTGTATGTTGTAGTGATGTTGTGTATCTGCATGTGATTGTTTCTCTGCCGGGGCCTCTTGGCCAGATCATCATTGTAAATGAGAACTGGTTCTCAACTGATTCATCTGGTTAAATAAAGGTCAAATAAATAAATAAAATATAGGAAAATGAGTCAGGAGAAATAACCCTTGCAGTGATCCATCCACATCTACTCCATATCTGGCAACAGAGTGATGGTTTGGGGCTCGTTCGATAGCTCAGACCCTTGATGACTTACAGCCATTTAGCCAGCCATGTGTTCCATACTTTACTAGTGTAATTTACAGCTGAATCTAGTCTCACCCCCAAATTCCCATAGAGATCAGTTCAAATGCAGAGAGGTTATAGTATCGCTTGTAACAGTACCTGAAAATAAGATATCGAGAGTCTTTTGATGTTGATTGGTCACAGACTTCAGGAAGTAACAGCATGCAAAGGATATGCGACCAAATATTAAATATGATACTTTAAAAATATGTTAAAGCAAAATATTCTAATTTTCTGAGACACTGAATTTTGGGTTTCATTAGCTGTATGCCATAATCATCAAAATTACAAGAAATAAAGGCTTGAAATATTTCACTCTATGTGTAATGAATCTATATAATATATGAGTTTCACTTTCTGAAATGAGTGACAAAAAATATTGAACTTTTTCAGGATATTCTAATTTTTTGAGCTGCACCTGTACATCCATATCCACCTCAACATGCCTTCGATACTGCCATCTATTCCCACACAAAACTCACTCACTCACTCACTCACTCACTCACCTGAATGTACAGCACACCTGTAGTGGTATTTATTGGGGCAGCTTTTGAAAAAGCAGCCCAGCGTGGCCCCCAGTTCTTGGCATGTACAACAGACCTGAAAAACCATGGAAACGCCTGAGTAGAAACACATGCATTTGGGGAGGGAAACAGTACTGTGCATGTTAAGCTGGAGAGGCTCAAGTCTGTAACAGACTACCTTCTACATATTGTGTGTCCGCAAAGGCAAACACTGTCCATTTGCAATTTTACGACAAGTTGTATATTGTTTAATTAGAATAGAATATGACATTTTGCTTTGTGATATACACTGCCTGGCCAAAAAAAAAGTTGCACACTCCAATATTTAGTTGGACCGCCTTTAGCTTTGCGCGCATTCGTCGTGGCATTGTTTCAACAACCTTTTGCAATGTCACAATATTTATTTCCGTCCAGAGTTGCATTCATTTTTGGCCGAGATCTTCGAACCACTCCGTAAAGTCTTCTCCAGCACATCCCAAAGACTTTCAATGGGGTTAAGGTCAGGACTCTGGTAGCCAATTCATGTGTGAAAATTACTCCTCATGCTCCCTGAACCACTCTCTCACAATTTGAGCCTGATGAATCTTGGCATTGTCGTCCTGGAATATGCCCATTGGTACTCAGCTGACTTCATTTTATTGCTGCATAACGTTGCTGAGCCTAGACCTGACCAATTGAAGCAACCCCAGATCATAACACTGCCTCCAGAGGCTTATACAGTGGGCACTATGCATGACGGGTGCAATGGCAACTTTTGTTTTTGGTCAGGCAGTGTACATCTGCTGCCTTTTCTTTTTAAATTAGACACTAAATAGTCAGTTTAAATTATTCCCTATAAAGTGAAATATTACCGTTTGTTGTGCGAGCCTGACCGCCTCTTCCAGGCCATACAGCTTCCCTCTCACGAGGAAGACGCCCATTGACCATACGCCACAGTCCTCGTGCAACCAGAACTCCCTGACGTCCAACGCTTCAGTGGGGGTGCTGCGCTGCTTGCTGTGGTTGGACCCGTGCCAGGACGTTTTGGCCAAGGGGCCTTGCAGGCTGTCGTCATCACAGACCCACCTGCACTGAGCCGCCAACGCCGCGTCGCGTTTCGTCCCGTGCGAAAGTCCACGGGGCTGCGTGCTCCCCTGCTGGACACGCCCGTGTTTCCCTCCATGCCCCTCGTACGAGGAGTCCGAGTCGCTGCAGGCCTCTTCATTCTTTGGGCCCTGTGGTTCTGCGGGCCCTGTGGGCCCTTTCCGGCCCGCGTGGAAACGGTACGGCCCGTGGAGGTCTCCCAGGTCCAAGGCGTTGGCCGAGCCGCCACAGAGGCAGCACGCCTCCTCCCTCTGCCGCCGTCCCTCCGCGTCCAGGCGGCCCAGCTCCAAATACGACGTGGCGGGAACCGTGCCCGTCGCCAACCCAAGGCCCATATAGCGCGCCCTTCCCTTCTTCAGCCCGCCCGTCTCCTCCTCCGGGTAGTTGATGACGGTGCAACCGGAGTACTCATTCTTGTCCAGGTGCACGTAAGGCGCAAAGGCAACGGCTCGGACGTCCCTCTTCTCCTCCCTGTAGGTAGCGTACTTCAGCTTGATTTCCGGCTCCCATGGGGCGAACGCGAAGGACTGGCTGGCTTGCATGCGCTTCTTCCTCTTCTTACCGCTGGCGCTCTTTCCCGCCGCCTTGCCGCTCGCCCTGGACCGTTTGGCGTGACTCTCCTGCCGTTTTCCCGCTCCTTTAGCGGTTTTCGCGGCGTCTTTCTGCGGGCGGCTCCGGAGCGTTTCCGCCTCATTCAGGGTGGACGGGCCAGGGGACGAAGTGCTGCAGTTACGAGATTTTGAGAAGCTCCCATCTTCGGAACCTGAGCTCAATAACCTTTGGCTTTTCCGCCGGCTGGAGCGGATGTCGCCGCTGTTGCCCTCTCGCAAAACCGCTGCAGTCTCCGCCTCGGAATCGCATGGCGAATCGCCGACTGAATTTCCTCTGTGTGAAACCGCAGGACTGTCAGTCAGGCTTTCAGGCTCTGCGCATTGTTCCACGGACCGGGCGCGTGCAGATGCTTTGGACCTAAGTGAGGTAACATTCCCAACGACGACCTCCTGCCCCGCCGCCCCTAGTCTGGCATGGGGAGGTCGTGTCTTCCGTCCGACTGCTCTCTCCACCTTCCCCAGAGTGTTCCCATTCAGACGCTCCTCAGACACCTTTCCTTTTGTTTCCTTGATGGCGTGAGTTGATTGCTTTTTTTTTATCAGGCACTCTTCTAGTGCCGGTGACCTCCTGAATGGTCGTGGCAACCCCGCTGGAAATGACGCTAAACTTTTGGTAACGTTGGTAACGGGAACTTCTATGACATCACTATCATCGCTACAGCTGTCCGCCGACGAGCTGCTCATTTCCACGAACTGCACCGTGAACCTACAGCCGCCCCCTTTCGCCGACTTCACATCAGCGAGGTCTTCCTCCG
Source organism: Ilyophis sp. 1 JC-2022 (assembly GCA_022702515.1). Classification (NCBI taxonomy): domain Eukaryota; kingdom Metazoa; phylum Chordata; class Actinopteri; order Anguilliformes; family Synaphobranchidae; genus Ilyophis; species Ilyophis sp. 1 JC-2022. Next base: position 104,679,617 of record CM040394.1, read on the forward strand.
CAAACGGGCTGTCAGAGCTGGGCGAGTTCAGCGTCTGTGGAAGAATACTCACATCCTCCATTTCATCTCCTGAGCTGACAGAAGGGGACCGAGGCTCCTCCAAAGCGCCCATGTAGTCCTCATTTAAAGAGCTATAGAGTTTCCTGGAGGTCCTCTTTCCCCGGTGAGAAGGTTCCCCACCGCTCTGCCTCTGCTCCACGCTAGTTCGGACGCTCGAGCATTTCCCCACGCAGGACTCCAAATCCCAGAAGTCCCCTTTGACGCCATTCATCACCCCTCTTCCGCCATCTCCTTCACCATGCTGGGAGAACCTTCCTCCGCCTTCCGCAACGCCGTCGACGTGATGACGTTGAAGCCTCACCACACTGGGTCGGAGAAAGTCACGTTTCCCGTTGAACCCCGGGGACAGCTGCGCAAAGCCCCTCGCCCGGTCCATGGGCGGAGCTTCAGAATACGCATTCAATTGCTCAGGCTGTGATGCCAGGTCACCTACGTGTCCGTCGGCGGCGTGCACGCGACGTATCCCTCCGTCTCTGTCGGCCGCACTCACAAGCCCACGCACCTTGGACTCAGGTAGGGAGCGCCGGGAGAGGCCGCCTGCTTGAGATGCTGCGGAACGGACCTTGGGCGCGATCTGGTCCTGGGCAGATAGAACATGAGACCTGTTGATGTAGGACAGAGTGACTGTGGTGTTAGAGAAGGCATTGTCTGGCTGGACCTGCGGAGCGGACAGGGAATTGCGATAGGCGGCTGAGCTGTTCTGCGGGGGCTCCGCCCCTCTGCTAGAGAGGACACCGCACCACCTGGGTGCCCTCCCCAGGTGCAGACCACCCACAGTGGTGGGACTCACTGGGCTGGGGCGCCGTCTCCTTGACAGATCGAAAATCGTGGGGAGGCTGCAGGTAGATGGAGACTGGGGGAGTCCATCATCCATCGACTGGCCCTGAGAGAGGGGGTCCATGTCAACTGTAAAGGAAGGTGCAATGGGGGAATCAGTAACAGAACATTGTCGCATACAAGATTAGCGTTTAAATGTTACAGATTTAGCAACATAAATATTTCAAGCAACGCAACAGACAAAAGGCAGGCCTAATCAGTTCAGAAAAGACCACAGAAAGCTATCTTACGTTACCAGTGGTGCATGAATTGCACTAGATAAGCTACGTGGCTAACGTTAGGAAACGCTAAAAATGCACTAAATTAGTAACAAACAACAGCTAGGTTCCGTTAACTACATGGGCGTTTTTAGGTGACGTTGGTGCCTGATAAAAGCTAGGCTTCCAGCGAGCATTTTTATAACCAGAGTTCGCAACACGATAAAAACATAGCAGGTAGCACAGCTCCTAGCTAGCTACCAATATCTACCAATTACAGGAGGCAAAATCAAGCACTGTTTAAAATGTTAGCTTAATTAAAACTATAATTATGTTACTCACTTGACCTTTTCTTTCTAGCTAGCAAACGTTAGCCGTTAACCTCAAATAAAGTTGGACAGCTAACGTTACCAATTGGCGAGCTAACATTCGTTAGCCAATGCGTAATTTTGAACTCCGGTGCAATTTCCTTGCTGGCCCAACTAACGTAACGCTACCAAGTTAGCAAGCAAACTATTGAATAAAACTTGATACGGATCTAAATTGTCTACGTGAAACTAAACTGAGTGGTAATCTGGCAGCCCGTTCCTCATACCCACAGGCAGTCCTACCTCCTGTTCTATTGTCAGAGGCCAACAGCTAACTTAGCCGTTAGCCTAGCTAGGCCCTTCGCTGCGGAAACAAAAGAAGCTGCGTTCGTGTAGCTAGCTAAGCTACGTTAGCCAATCTGTGTACGTTAGCTAACAACGATAAACTTACCGATACCTGAAGTGGGGGATTTAAAAACAATAACTGAAGCAGAAAATAGCGTCACCACTCATTTCGTTGGAAGTCCACTATCCCAGCAACCTAAAAAAACGGCCTGAATCGCTCCTTCTGGTGAAGTTAGTACAATGAATAGACAAATCCAGCTAGCAAGCTAGGCTCTAAAAGCCGTAAATTACTTCCTGGAACCCCACAGTAACTAGAGCGAGCACGAGCAGGCCAGCCAGCAGTCAGATGGTAGCCATATCGTAAGGCATCATGGGAAATTTTCTATTTTACAGTAAGGGCAAGAGCGAAATCTGATTAATGTATGACTTTTGGATTTGCATACAATAAACGGTGGCAGATCTTTTCATCATGGGGGCTAATCCTGAGTTGTAGCCTTCAATTAGCTACTTTTAAAACGTACCACCCAGTAACGTGACTATCGAGAAGTTCTACATAAAGTTAAATAACACCATGACACATGTCTGTAGCCTGTATATTTTGTTTTCTTATTAGAATTAATTTTGTCCTTATTTACTTCTCGTTATATTTTAACTATTATTTATCGCAAATAAAATTATCCAGGGTGACATAATGTAGATTACAATTTAACATTTTGTTTCAGTAAAATGTATGTGCTTTAAAGATATATTTTATCTTGTATTTTCATAAATCTGTCTTCAATTGTAATGCCATACTTCTGTGAGAAGGATAGGCTATTGAAGGGTTAACCTTTTTATCCATATTATTATTATTATAATAATTATATTTTACTTACCAGGTAAAAATTATGTTGTATGTCCTACGCAACATTGCTTGGTGTCTTCTATATGATGAGATGACTGAGGATCCATGAGATTCAGCCACCAATACATCACAGGCCTGAATCTTCCAACACCGTTGGACCTTGAGCAAAAACCAGAGTGGTAGTGCGCAGCTGGACTGTGGGAAACTTAAGTTTTACTTTTTAACGCAATGAGGTGGTTGTCCTTGGTACTGAGTGACACACACATGGTTGCACAGTCTCTCTTAGAGGGTATAAAGGACTGCTGTAAATAATGATTTCTTTAGTATGGTGTTGACTTTGTCAGCAGGTGTGCTCTTCAGAAATAAAGACCCTTATATAATTGGATCAAGTGTGAAGTGTTTTCCTTACTGACTAGCAATACATATTTTGTGAATCAGAACAGATCAGAAAATATTCACTGCTAATAAACCTGGAGAAGGGTGTCATTGTAAGATATATAACTACAAAGTAAGCCTTCATTCTCTTCGACAGTGCATTCTATTTTCATAGTAAGAGGGGAAACAAAATAAAAGCAATTTGACTACAATTACAAGGCAGGAAGATACAAATATCCCTGTTCTGTGCTTGCTTCAAGAAACACTTTTGTCTTTTACAAAGATTGGATTTAAATGGTTGTGCCAAATCTCCATGTTATCCTCAAAAAATAAATGTGACTGCAAGGACAAATAGTACAGGAAGCTTAGGAGAGAAATGTCAGGCAGGATATTCGCAAATCAATGTACTGCTCCCAGGAGAAGTACATAGTGTAAAGTCACCTTTCTAAAAGATGGAATGCATGTACATGTGTGTGTGTGTGTGTGTGTGTGTGTGTGTGTGTGTGTGCAGTCCATAAGTATTTGGACAGTGACACAATTTTTGTTGTTTTGGCTCTGTACTCCAGCACATTGGATTTGAAATGGAACAGTGACTATGAGGTTAAAGTGCAGACTGATATATTTAAATGATCATTTTCCTTCATAGAATATGAGGGAAAATATTAATAAAAAGGTGCAAAATGCTTAGGTTGTTCTCAGATGTATATGCCAATAAAACTTAAGGAAATTAAAAAATATATATTATATAAAATATAACGCACATTGATTGTGTTACAACTGCAGTCAGCTCTGTACAATTTAAATACATCAGATCTCATGGACAGCTGTGGAAATGCATACATCCCTTCTGACCCAGGAACTACAGCATCACGGAAAAATACATCTATCATAAACAGATCAGAAGATGCATTTTATTTATTCAAGGCATGGCAGTGGTAGGTCACGAACACTTTCCCAATATGCGTTCAAAACTACAACTACACACACCACTTAATTAACTCAACTTAATTAACTCAACTTGTTAACATTTTATGCAAACACTTCACATTAAGTTGCACCAATAGCTGTGTAGTTAAATTGTAACTAAATGGTAGAGGTTATTAGTGTGACACCCCAACGTTGGTAACATGGAACAGCAGTTAGTGGTATTCTTAATTACGCATAATGTGAAACAAGGCCAGCCCTGTTGCACCTCTCCTGCTGAAGTGAAATCATTCCATATCATAAAGACATGTTGTGATATTAACAGGCAAGGTTTACTTGCTGTGTACCGTGAAGATGTGGCCTATGAATCAAAATAAAATATTTAAAAATATTCACCTGTAATTAAGTATACCGCTAACTGTTGTTCCATGTTACCTACGTTGGAGTTACTCAGTAATAACCTCTTGTTACCAAATTAGTTACAATTTATAGTATACAAGTACAGGTGCAACATTGTAAAGTGTTACCCATTTTTATTCATTACTACTTTCCTTCAATTTACCCTGGTGTTTGCAAAAGCAAATTTAATGAACCAGAACAGAGCCATACCTGTAACAGAGGGTTTGCATTCAGACATTATGTAAATAATCTCTAACCAATTATTGAAAAAATATTCCAATTCCAGGTATTGTTCAGAAAATTGCTCTTTTCTGTGTAATGACACAAAGATGTCCCTCACTCCAATGTGGTATTGGTGGTAACAATAATTCACAAACATACATTTCTTTCTACATCATACAATGAGTGCACAACATTTAATTCAAACGTAACTAAACCTAAAAGAAATTGCTCAGAAAACTAATTTCACATTTCTTCTACTAAAGGTTAGTAAAGACTACAACCAATCAATAAATATGTTTATCTTGTACTCTGAAATCACTGTTTTTTAATATTTATTTTGGGTTGGATATACAATTCTACCTTTAGAAATGTGACCTTAAGGTTGACGGCATGAAGCAATATAATGTTTTTGTACATTTTCATTCCAGTGTACAATGAGCTTGATGGTCAGACAAGTGGAAAAATTGTCTTAAAAATTGTTCACTTTGTGAGACTCTGTGATATTAACTCCATTTTAGTGTTTGTTTTTGATTGGCCCGGACAGGTTTTGTGTGAAATTAAGAATATTATAGATAATTCCAGAAGTTTCTGAAGATCTAACAGCTTTACAATGGCCACAGGGGCCAGCGTGTACAGCGTATTGTGTTGATATTTGTTTATTTGTCTTTTAAAAAGTAATTAATGTTGGTATGTGTAGCCTATTTGTTACATGTTGTTCTTTTGGTTCTATGAATAAAATGAATATATCTATGTGGAATTTAATCTGCTTGCTTTATACAACAAACCCCCAAACACCCCTATACTAGTCACTCTAAAGCCACCTGGTTGTCAGAAACTAAAAAATAAAAAACATACACCAAACTAGATTTTTTTTGACAAACCCCATAAAGTGAACTGTCTTTCAAGAGAAAAAAAAAGTTTTAATAAAATATTTCTTGTTTTCATATGTGTATGGCTAAATGAAGAAAAAGGTGTTGAACAAAATGTACAAGAGGAACATATTCAATTTGCACTGGACAGAGAGCTCTAGATCTTCTGATAAGCACTCTGAAGTTAGGGTGGGCTGGGCTGTTACAGGCTGTTATATCTGTAATGTTGCCGTGACCTTTGCCCTTTGCCCCCTAACCCCTCAGAACTCATGCCTGTGGTACATATCTGGATCATAGTACTTGGTGACGACCACTCTGTTGGCGAATTTCCGACCCGTCAGGGCCTGCATGGCCTTCTGACAGTCCGCAGCCGAGACGTACTCCACAAAGATCTACCGGAAAGAGAAGAGGTTTATAAGGCGCACGTGCATAGAACGGCAGAGCTTGCGGCCTCATTAAATCTGTCTAGCAGCGATAAGATTTCTAACAAGATCATCGGTATGTGGAATAATTATATCAGCAGTGTTCTTAAGTTTTCATTCATCAATGTTATCAATTCAAGGGCTTTTCGGCTCCTTCCACGGTCCCATTCCCCCGAATTCAAGGGCAGATAAGAGCGGCACGGCTGGTGAGGCATCAAGCATCGCAGCCCATCAGTAATGAAACATGGGCTCGATATCTCAGAATATTTTAATAGCTGTCCCAGGATCTGCCCTTTCACCCCCATTCCAAACCCAAAACATCTTGAGTAGAGTGCAAACTCTTATCCAGGATCCTATTCCAAGGGCAAAATGTAGGCTATATTAAATGTGGAAATGAAACATTAAAGATAAATGGCAAACTGTGTCAACTGTGCAAGCACTTGATTATACCTTCAAAACCTGAGACCTTGTAATGATTATCAAGGAGTGTCAGGAAGAAATAAAATCACCCTTTCTCTTTGTACTGAGGCCTACCTATTCAAAAAAGGAAAAAATAGCAAACCTTGTATCTATAGAATAGAATAGAATAACCTTTATTTTCCCTTTAGGGGAAACGAGAGCATATAAACTCCTATAAAGTGCTGGGTATGGACTACAAGCCTCTTATAAGGTGCTGGGGTATTGTGGCTTGTAGTCCATAAGTTTGTGTGCTCTCGTTAACAAAATACAGTCTTCTATAGATACAAGGTTGGCTCTCACTTTCCTTTTTGAAATTTGCTTGCTGCTTTGAGCACCTTTCTTACCACTCCCTGTGACTTGGCCTATCGATTCAAACCACAAATGTGTCGCGTGATGATTTTCACATCCACAAATCTAAGTGTGGTGGGTGCTTTCCAGCCCAGCTATGAATATGCTCAGCTAATACATCAGATCTTCTCCATATTCCTGCACAGAAGTGGAGTTAGAATCACAGGTTTAAAGAATAGGTTCACTTTTTCTCTACCCAGGCCCCATTGAAATGTTGTTTCACATCATTTATAATTGTGCATAGCACAATCTCGCTTGGTTATCATGGTTTTTGAAGGCCAAAGAACTTTCCCCATTGGAACGAGTTTAAACCCACCGAGAAGCTGCAGCTGAGGGGTACGTTTCTCGATGCTAAAGCTATCAGTGAGGTTTGTGCCATGCTCCATTATAAATGCTGGGAAACAACATTTCAGTAAGGGGGTCTGGGTTGAAAGACGTGCACCTATCCTTAAAGTAAATGTCTGCGGCCCTTGTATGTGACCGCTTTGACACCGACCCCACCCCTCCCCAAGCCTCTCACCTTCCCACAGCCGGGCACCTCCACGCCGTCGACGGGGCGCGGGATCTCGACGGAGCGCACGTTTCCGTATTTACAGCACTCCTCTCGGATGTCCTCCAGGATCTCCTCGTAGTCCTCGTCGTCCACCAGCTCCTCTGGCATCACCATGTTGAGGAGGCACAGCACCTCCGTGGGCACGCCCAAATTCTGCAGCCCGTGGAGCCCCGGGACCTGCAGCGTTACTGGGGTCTCCATAACAGTCTGGAGAGTTAAAAAAGGGACAGATATGGTTAGTTAATTTTGGCCGAATCCTGCAGTCTACAGTCATCTGTATCTTCAGCCACAACCAGGGAATGTCTTTTGGGGTCAAGCATGATTATGGTCACATTTTATTTTGTGGTGATTTTTAATGCTCACTTTTTATGTCACAAGCTAAATTAAATTTTTTACATTTTTCACATCCCAAAAAGATTCATCAAAAAATGGAATATGCTAGTTTCTTCATACAGCCTTCTCATTACATAGTAAAATCAATTTATGGATTAAATACAGTGTATGTTCTTCAGCTGTCCTTGTGATTGGATAAGTGCTTGTAAAAGGAGCCATGCTCACAGGATTAGCATTTTTAGCTCCCACGCTTGCCCTCTGAACAATCAGCTTTTTGTCCCCAAGTTGCATACCATTGAGTCCTGCCACCGCCTGAAGACAAAAACACACACACACACACACACACACACACACACACACATGTACACACACACACATGTACACACACACACACACACACACACACACACACACACACACACACACACACAGTTAATTCTGTTAGCTCCAAAAGCACAGAAAATAAGACATAAAAAATAATGTGAAATAAGAAAGTGTAATATCTATCCATGGTCTCAACACTCTGTATTAAGGGCCTGATTTCACATTAAGACCTTTAGCGTGCGCAAAACATTTTAGCATATGCAAAACTAATAAAACAACCAATGATTGGTGCAAAACAAATATGACCAATCATGTGTCATGTCATTAGTTTTGCCTGTGCTAAAAGGTTTTGCACACGCTAAAGTTCTTAGTAAATCAGGCCCTAAGTGTGGTACATTAGTTGATCTTCACTTTGCACACATTTATCTCATTTCTTCAGGGAAAAATCTAAATTATCCTCTTGGCCTTACAAAATTAACAAATGACCAATTAAAATATCATACTAGATTTTAAAAAAGCCTTTTCATGGAGGAACAATCATGAACTAAAAATATAATATTTGAATGCTTTATTTCCTATAAATTCATATAATAAACTCTTTTAAAAAACCCTTTACAAAAAATACATTCTTCAAATATGCAGATACATGTTGAGCAAACAGAATTGAAAACATAACCACATTTCTATGTTTCTGGATTAGCAAAAATAGTTTACTCGAAAATGACTAGTTAAGGAGACTCCATTGCTAGCCACCCATACATACCTGGTCAGTCGCACTGACATCTACATATTCACAAAAGGCGTAACCTTTGGACAACGAGGTGGCACTGTCCTTCACAAGGTTGAAAGCTTTGAGTGGTCCAAATGAAGTCAAGAGCTCCTTCACCTGCGTGAGAGACCGAGACAAGGGAACCAATCAGCTTTGCCGAAGCAGTCATCTTAATAACTTGTATAAAACAGTTAAAGTTCTACCCTATATTTCCAGAAGATTCCAAACAACTGGAATGGCCAGTAGTAACACCAATACTGTGGAAACTTTCTCTGCAATTGCATTGTGTCAGTCAAAGTAACTGAATAAAAATCTAATGAGAGGGACATCTTGCTATTTAGCAAATTGTCACACTAGCCTTGTAGCGCTCTTGTTCCAGGTCACATACATGACATTTTGGCCATTCTCTTATCATTTATATAATTTTTGTTTTATTTCACCTCAGAGAAATGGCATTTATTTTGAGATACAGTCATCCTAGTATGAATGGCCTTGTGTTTATAAATCTTCTAATATAATCTTCTTTCTAATGTATCCTCAAAATAAACAGAACAATGAAAAATAAAATTATCCAAATTGTGTCTAAAATGAGGTGAACACAACTTTGATTAAATTAGCTCTATTAACCCACTTTTAAATTATTTGACCTCTTCATTCAGCAATAGAAAAAAAAAATCATTACCTCATTATGTTTGTTATGTTCAGTCAAACAACTGTGTTCATTACTCAATTAAAGCAGAGAAAACAAAGTGTTGTTCTGAAAAGTCCAATTTGAACACCAAATTGGCATGATAAACATAAAAATAAACCTCAGGTATCTCATGATATTCAACATAAAAATAAACCTCAGGTATCTCATGATATTCAACATAAAAATAAACCTCAGGTATCTCATGATATTCAACATAAAAATAAACCTCAGGTATCTCATGATATTCAACATAAAAATAAACCTCAGGTATCTCATGATATTCAACATAAAAATAAACCTCAGGTATCTCATGACATTCAACATAAAAATAAACCTCAGGTATCTCATGATATTCAACATAAAAATAAACCTCAGGTATCTCATGATATTCAACATAAAAATAAACCTCAGGTATCTCATGATATTCAACATAAAAATAAACCTCAGGTACCTCATGATATTCAACATAAAAATAAACCTCAGGTATCTCATGATATTCAACATAAAAATAAACCTCAGGTACCTCATGATATTCAACATAAAAATAAACCTCAGGTACCCTGCACTACTTCACATTTCCAAATGACCTTTTTTTTTTCTTCTTTTTTTTTGCATTTGAAGTAATGGCTGTGTTTGATAAAAGGTCATATAAACAAAAATGTATGACTGGCTTCACAACAGTGCACTCATATTAAAGAGGCAGTTGGCATACTAAGTAAGACACACAAATACACCCCATTTACTTATAGAAGTGATCATACAGTAAACCAGAAAGCATCTTTATCAAACCTTCACAAACCAAAAAAAGCAGGTTTAAAGGTAACCTTTACTCGATAAATACATGTAAAAGTATAATATCACACTTTCAATAATAGTAATAAAGACATTTGCCTCCGCATCACCACCCCCACCCCGCACCACCATAAAAACCAAGTAAGTCACCCTCAGGGGTCTGAGTGCACTCCATAAGGTGATGGACAGAGAGAGAGAGGCGGCGAGAAGGGGGCCCCCTGCTGGCTCGGGGGTGTATCCGTGTGAGGGCCGGAATGTCTTACTTGCCTTGTGTTACATGTTGTCATGGCAGCAGTAGGTCAGTACTACTGAACAAATTATTCGCGACGGCCTAACGATCTTACAGCCCCTAGCTGGGGACAAAATGGGGGAACAAAAATGAAAGATCCGTGAGTTTCAGAGACGTGTCAGTGACTGCATAAAATAAAATTAATAATAAAATATTATATAATTAACACCAGGGTACAATCACGCTGCTCCATCTCAACTTACACTTGAATTTATAATAAAATATTATATAATTAACACCAGGGTACAATCACGCTGCTCCATCTCAACTTACACTTGAATTTATAATAAAATATTATATAATTAACACCAGGGTACAATCACGCTGCTCCATCTCAACTTACACTTGAATTTATAATAAAATATTATATAATTAACACCAGGGTACAATCACGCTGCTCCATCTCAACTTACACCAGGGTACAATCACGCTGCTCCATCTCAACTTACACCAGGGTACAATCACGCTGCTCCATCTCAACTTACACCAGGGTACAATCACGCTGCTCCATCTCAACTTACACTTGACAGTTATTTTGAAACGTTTCCAATTCAAAACAAGCAGCATAACTCCAGGACAGTGACATTCTTGCACCTTTCTTTCGGATTTTAAATCTTAAGATGGAGCACTGGCAATATTTCTTTTTGCACTTGGCCTGCAAAATACCTTGATTCGTAATTGTATGTGAAATTAATTAGAAGCTTAACATCGGCACGTAAAGTATGAGTCAACATTACGAGATCAAAATATCTCAGATGAATAATTAATTGATTAATCCTTTTCAATCAGCATCTTTAACATTAGCTGAATATCTGAACAATTCCCATCAGATTCTCGTGTAAAATAAATTGTGTTAAATAACAAATAATTTAAAATTAATATTTCACCCATTTGAAAAAGGGAAATATTTCACATCATCTCAAGAGTACGACATCTAACGAGAAACAAATAAAAAAACTGAAATTGTGCCAAGATAATTAGTGTACAGGTAATTGTACATAAGGACACAAGACATTTGAAGAGAGGAATTTATGAAACCAGATATGTTATATATACACTGCTCAAAAAAATTAAGGGAACACTTAATCAACACAGTATAACACCAAGTCAATTAAACGTCTGGGATATCGAGCTGTCCAGTTAGGAAGTGTAAATGATTGTGCATCAATTTCACCTGCTTTGGTGCAAATGAAAGTGACAACAGATGGACAGGAGAGGCAACAGCAAGACAACCCCCAAAAAGTAAATGGTTTTGCAGGTGGTGGCCACAGACCATTTCTCTCTTCTTATCCTTCCTGACTGATTTTTCTCTCTAGTTTTGCATTTTTCTTGTGCCCTTGTCACTACTGGTAGCATGAGGCGGTACCTGCAGCCCATTCAGGTTGCACAGGTAGTCCAACTCCTCCAGCATGGCACATCCATACGTGCCGTCGCAAGTAGGTTTGCTGTGTCTCCCAGCACAGTCTCAAGAGCGTGGAGACGGGCCATTACACGAGGAGAGCTGGACAGGGCCATAGAAGGGCAACAACCCAGCGGCAGGACCGGTATCTGCTCCTTTGTGCGAGGAGGAACAGGAGGAGCACTGCCAGAGCTCTACAAAATGACCTCCAGTGGGCTACTCGTGTGCATGTTTCTGACCAAACTGTCAGACACGACTCCATGAGGGTGGCATGAGGGCCCGACGTCCTGTAGTGGGACCTGTGCTCACAGCCCAGCACCGTGCAGCTCAATTGGCATTTGCCAGAGAACACCAGAATTGGCAGGTTCGCCATTGGTGCCCCGTTCTCTTCACAGATGAGAGCAGGTTCACACTGAGCACATGTGACAGACGTGAAAGAGTCTGTTATGCTGCCTATAACATCATCCAGCATGACCGGTTTGGTTTAATTGACTTGGTGTTATACTGTGATGATTAATTGTTCCCTTAATTTTTTTGAGCACTGTATATATATATAGATTCACAACTCACAAATGACTAACTTTAAATGTGGATCATGTGAATAATATCATTATGATGACCTGGTAACCATTGATCAAATTTTTGATGACTGCTTTATTTTTAGGGAATATTATTTAGATCAAATCATCTTTATTGCATGAATCTTTCAGTACTCCAATTATTCAAACACTTACTGCATTTACACGGATATAAATCCTTCCACAGTAAACAAGAAAAATCTAATTGTGATGTGAAACTATCCTAATCTGTTCAATCTACTGTCTATTTGTGTATGCTGAGGAGAGCCATAGAAGCTGAGCTTTTTGAGAAAAAGGTTTCAATGTTTGCTAGTTGCATGGCAGTAAGCCACAAGCTGTGCGTACAGCCTCTGGCTATTTTTCAGACATACAAACAGATTTCACATTACAAACACAAGTAATCCAAGGCAATGCAATTTGGAGAAAAGAGGGATGGGGGAAAACCTGCAGGAGAACAATTATGATCCGATAACTGCGATAGGCTTGAATGTGCAGGGTTTGGGGACTGAGTTTGTGATCAGAAGGTTGCCGGGTCAAATCCCTGGCTGTGCCCCTGAGTGGTGAAGGTCACCTGAACTGGCACTGGGAATATACAGCGGGTGTGTAAATGGGTAATGTGTGGGAAACGTAAGTGATGAAGTACTGCAGGATAAGGGGCGGGCCTGTCTGATAAGAGGGGACATTGTATATCATCCTTTTTTTATCCTCAGACAGTTTACAATAATGGTAAAAAAAAAAATCACAGAGGATTTTTTTTTTATAAAGAGCTGGCAAATGTTCATGCTCATTCAACAAAAAAGGCAAAATCTATCATTTTATCATAACGGACTAATAGAAATTAAATCTGCTTATTGTGGAAATGATGAAGTGATGTTGTTATGCAATTACAATTACAGTCTTGATATCTGGCGAAGATCTTTCTGTCATGTTGCGGTTTCCGCCTGCTTGCTGGAATCTATATGTGGTGCGGAACCACTTTGCGCCCGATTTCCTTTCTGTGAACATTCACTAACCTTTGCGTGTTTTTCTAAAAGAACGGCGAGGGTTAGTTACTATTCCTCCCGAACGAAGAGGAGAGATAAAGACAAGCTCACGCCAAGCGCGGTATCTGTGCTACACGTGTCGGAGAGAGTGATGAAGAGGAGGTCAGATATGGCAGAGAGGTTAAGTACCTGGTCATCGTTGAGATAGTTAGGCAGTCCACCGATGAAAAGTTTGTGCGGGGAGTCGGGGACCACTGTGGAAACAACACCTGCCCAACACGATACAACACATATAACATAACACAGAAACACAGTAACGCTTCATACAGTCAACTCCATAGAATGGCATACTGGATAACTACTGCTCCCATTGTACTGCACAGGAAAAGCCTTGCAAGAAGCTCCCCAAGCGCCAGCCGTAGGCTAAATGGCCGACTACACACCTCTGTTTGGCCGGCTACTTTTACACATATGATTAAGGTTTGCAAATTAATTTAGTAAAAATTATGTAATCAGAACCATTTTTACGCCACCATACAATGGTCGTGAGAGTGGATCTTTAAAGAGTAAGTACACCCACTGTCTCAGCCTGTCTCCGCCTACTACACAATTTAGAAAAATACTTTGTGGGGTTGAGCGAGGGAGAGGGGTGGGGCAGAGGATCTGTGTCCATCATCATTTGCATAAATTAACGTACATTGTACAAATTATTTTGTATAACTCGGATCAAACTATCAAACTAGACGTTGCGCATCAAATATGAATCAAGATTAAGCAACTACATGGCCTATTTCTCACCTCAAATATTTTCAGAAACATATTTTAGTGGACTAAGAATAAGTGAGTTGAACAGGCCGCGAAGTTGTTCTGGTTTAAAAATGTGGAGCCAAAACGAAAGTAACGTAGTGGGTCTAACCAATCAGGTGCCGGGTGTTTCCGTTGTGGGCAACGACAATTATCCATAGGACGTAGAGGTACCTCCAAAGAGGTACTCTGACATCACGATTGGGGCGGGGGCAGAGTGTGGGGAACAGAAAGAAAATGTAAACTGTTAGGGGCAGCACAAAAACGCTTTTCTACCAGTCTCTTACGATATACAATATTATTTCAGAATGGTTGAAATAACAGAATGCATGAATAAGTTTCATTATAAGGTAGGCATACAAACACGTCTACAGCTAAATAAAAGTGATCTAGGGTGTACTTACCCTTTAAATATGGCTCTACAGAAGCATATAGCTATAAACATAAGTAGAAGAAGAATTGAGGGTTAACCCCACAAATCTCGAGCAAAAGATTAGATTATGTAAGATGTTTGTATTTAACATTCTAGTTACAGTTGGGCCTGAATTGGAATGTACCCAGAAAAGGTTGCTGAATGCATGCATGCAACGTTGCGCACAGAAATATGAGGTAAAACCTGAGGCATTCCGTCGTCCAAACCTGGAACGTGAAAAGCAGGCTGCTCCGAAATGCCAGGCAAGGGGCGGTAATCGTGCGGCCTTCGAATTTTTAAAGACTGACCCTGGAATACGATCCCGTCGAAGGCCATCGCCTGTGTGGTTTCATCGACAGACCGAAACTGAATTTATGTGGAAGAAAAAAACCTTACTTACAGAATGTTCAGGAACACATTATGCGTTAAAACGTACAAACTGATATTGACTGCCTTTCATCTTAGGATACAGGGGTTTAAAAATATGGTGAAATAATAAGGCACTCTCAGGTGAAACACCTGCGTAACTCAGCGAAAAAGCACTTCAGACGATGTGTATGTTCGTGTGTACGTGGAAGTTTCCTGAATTTTCAAGGGGCGCTGCAGCAATGGAATGGCGGCAGCGTAGCATAGCGGTAAAATAGGCAGAGAACTGGGCGTGCAACAACACGGCTGTAGGATCACTTCCAGGTGGGGCAGCGCCATGGTGCTCTTGAGTCATGTGCTTGCATTACAAGTGGCCAATTACAGATTGAGGGAGAAAAGAAAGATAATTTAGTGGAGAGATGACACTAGAAGCTGCTCACCTCCAGAAAAGCAAAGTTCTTGTCCTGGTTAATCTGCACGGCGAGAACAGGGTTGCTAGGGGCCTGGGAGAGGCCAGCAAGCCTCATCTGGGCATTAAAGAATTCTGCCATCGACTCCTGGAAACAGAAACACAAAGAACTACATTTACCTGACAGGGGTGGCGAATTTAAACCAAATCATATAAATGCATAACAACTGTGGGCCTGATTTACTAAGACCTTTAGCGTGTGGAAAAACCTTTTAGCACACACAAAACTAATAACACAACCAATGATTGGTGCAAAACAAATACCACGACCAATCATTGATCATGTTATTGGTTTTGCTTGTGCTAAAGGTCTCTGGCTCTATGTGTACACTTTATACACTAGGCAACACAGAGCCATAAACATTGACTATCCACACTTAGTTAACTAAATAAATACTAGATGTATAATGCTTTTTGAATAATTAATTAAGGGCTGTTGTTTCGGTTGTTCGCGTGTGTCAAATTTTGTGCTTCAATCAAAATGTTAGCACTATAACAACATTTAAATCTAGATCACTGAAATTTGACCACTCTTTTGGGGGTCAGCTGCCGTTAGAGCTGTAATAAGTAAAGGCCTGGGCTGCTTGTATAGTGCTGTCAGTAGCAGTCAGCCCCACAGTCCATCCATCCATCAATCCACTATCTAACCCGCTTATTCCTTCTTAGGGTCATGGAGCCTATCCCAGCATGCATTGAGAGAGGCAGGAATTTGCCTGAACGGGTCGCCAATCCATTGCAGGGCACACAATAATCCCATAGTACATAGTCTAAATCATAATTTGCCAGAGTGAGCCAGGGAAATAGAATTCATCCATTGTTTCTTTTAGGTTCCAAAACCTAAAAAGAAAAAAAATTTAAAAATTGGGGAAAAATATTGGTCTAATAATGTATTGAATATTAAAATGTCCAGCAAGTTCACCTCGGTCACTCCAAAAGGAATATTGCCGACATAGAGTCTTCTGGCCTGTCTGGTCATCTGGCTGCCCACCATGGGAACCTGTGTGGGAGTTACCGCTACGCCACTGGTCGTAGAAGTAGCCAGCAGAGCTATGGCGGGGATCTGCCCGGCAGCTGAGAGAGAGGAGGAGGGAAAGAGAGAGGGAGAGAGAGCAAGAAAAAAACAGAAAGACAGAGGGAGGGAGAGAGAGCAAGAGAGGGGGGAGGGGAAGAGAGTGAGATGGAGGGGAGGGGGAGTAGAAGGACAGAAAGAGAGAGGGAGGGAGAGAGACAGAGAGAGAGTGTGAACATGAGCACTTTGCTTCAGTGTGCTGGAGTCTGGCCTCTTTTCCCTGAGGATAAGTACTGTTAGACAGCCTCACTTAGCGTCACAACAGGGTCACTCCGACCCGACTCTGCAGCGCATAACGATCGATGGCCTCCCACACCTACTAGGCAGAGAGTTTGTCCACATAATAAAATGGTCTGCTCATTACTTCATAGAGCACCTTCTAGCCTAGCTAAAAACCAGAATAGATATGGCAGACTTCAGACTACTACTAAATCTTTTACCTACAAATACTTCTTTTCGAGAAAACTGAGAAAGACTGTTGGTGTCTTTTGGCCTTTTGGCATAATTTTCACTGGACCATGGCCTTAATTGACCTTTAATTAGGCCATGACCAGAGAACAGTGTCAGCTGAGGCGAGGGCGGGGCACTACCTTGCATGGCTTTGTACTGCATGGGCGTGATGTGCTCGAACCCGGGGGCGGGCACGTCCCAGTATTTGCAAGTTCTTTTCTTTCGCATCCTTCCAGGAGAATAGCTGATCAAAAAAAAAGCAGGCCAGTTCATCACTCGTATATACACACATACACATATACGTATATACAGTGCCCTCCACTATTATTGGCACCCCTGGTAAAGATGAGTAAAAAGGGTTATAGAAAATTCAACGTTTGGTGAATTCCCTTAATCTCACACTGAAAAAATGAGAAAAATCCAACCTTTGATTGAAGTAAATTTATCATGGGAAAAAAAAATCCCTCATCAAGAAATAATTCTTTTTAACTAAACCACGTGTGCCACAATTATTGGCACCCCTGCATTTATATATAGAATAAAGTAATCATTTTAAATATTTGGTCGCATATACTTTGCATGCCATGACTTCCTGATGTCTGTGACTCAACAACATCAAAAGACTCCCGATATCTTATTTTCTGGTACTCTTACAAGCGATACTATAACACCTCTGCATTTGAATGGATCTCTATGGGAATTGGGGGGTGGGACTAGATTTAGCTGTAAATTATGCTGGAACAGTATTGAATACATGGTTGGTAAAATGGCTGTAAGTCATCAAGGGTCTGAGGTATCAAACGAGCCTCAAACCATCACTCTGCTGCCAGATATGCAGTAGAAAAGGATGGATTACTTTAAGGGTTGTTTCTCCTGACAAATTTTCCTATTGAACTCTATGAAAAAATAAGTCAGGAGAAAAAACCCTTCAAGTTAAGGTGAGGCATGTTGGGAGTAGCGGTACCTGTGCTGCTTTAAGGTGGGGGTAAACTGCGAGGAATACAACCTGTTTTAATTTGGAGTAGTATTCCAGAGCCTCCTTAAATGCAGGCACTCCAGGCAGGTTGGGAGCAGCTAAGGGTGGTTCCAGAGTGTTTAAAACAGGGAGCAGACATGTACACGGATGGACAGACCGCCGGAATGTCCGCTGACTTTTGCCTTTCATACTCCAGCGTACCAACCCCCCTTTCTAGACTACATTTCCCATAAGGCACGCTTGTAGGTGAAATGACAGGTCCGTGCGGACAGGTCTGCCTTGGCGGACGTCCGTTTTGGGTCTGCTATGATGTCCGTACACATACATTTTTTGGGCGACTACGAATTGGCCTTAACTGTACCTGTGCTTCTTGTGTTCGCGGGAGCTGCTCCTGCGGGCGCGGCTCTTGGGGTCGCGTTCGCGGCTACGTTTCTCGCGACTCCGGCTGCCGCGGTCTTTGCTCCAGCTGCGGCGTTTCTCGCCGCGCCCCTGCGAACCGCTGAGGCTGCGCTTCCGGTGCCTCTCCTTCTCCCGCTCTGAAACCCGCCAAAGACCCAGACAGCTGCGGGACACGCCGTGCGATAGAGGGACCGAGATTCATATAGACTATGGGGGGTATACTACAACACAGGATTGCTAAGTTAGCTGGATAACTGCACTGGGTAAAACCCCAAACAGCTCTTTTTACTTCAGTCCATGTTTCATATTTGGGAGGGTTCCGGGTTTTACTCAGTAAAAAGAGCTGTTCTGGGTTTTACTCAGTGCAGTTATCCAGCTAATTTAGTAATCCTACTTTGTAGTATAACCGCCTAGGTCTTCAGTGCAGTTATTCAGATAAATCAGTCATCATAATATACCTCATAATATACCCCCCTGCTCACATCAGTGAAACCAAACAAATCTGTAATGTTGTGCCAACAAAACACCAAATTAATTTACAGTGGAAGAAAGAAAATGCAACATTTAGGGGCACATTTGATATAAAATCATGTAGATGTTTTAGAATTCAAACTCAAAGCATTTCTGTCGTTGATTCATTGTTTTTTATTGAAATGTGAACCATTTCCTGGTGTCTGATGCCATTTTTGAAGAATGCACCACTTGTACAAAGAAAGTGTTACACACCTTATACACCGTACAACCTGTCAAAGCACTGGAGTTTCAGTAGATCAGTGTCCAGCGTTAAAGTAATTAGTTGCTAGAACTCACAAGCGTGAATGTAGTGATAGAAATAAGTCATTAATATATTAATATATAGTTTGCTGGACCCCATGCACTGATAGAGCACTAAGATTTCTTTATTCCTAAAGTAACTGCAATGGATAGGATTATTATTTGGATGGATATATAAATTGTTCACATGATTTCTGATTTCCCTCTCCACACCCTGTTCTCTTCATCCCTCTCTTCCTCTGTGTTTCCGTTGCTATGATACGATGCAGAACATCCATTCCACTGTGTTGCCACACTCCTTCGCAAATATTCATAAGATCTATGAAATTGGAACATTGTGAAAATGTCAGTCACCTTGTGTTATTAAAGGTGTTATGTTTCTGAGCACTGAGTGCTCCAGCTCTCCTTATGTCAGGTTAGTCCCTGTGAAGTAATCTGGGCAAGGATCATTCTTTATGCTTCTTTAGATGTTTTGGTGTCAACAATACGGAGACAGAATGTTCATTCAATGCAAAAGGGATAGTTTGCTTCCTGGAGTTTTTGTTCTGTCATTACAGTATAAGTAGTGTATGTTTTTGATTGACCCAGACAGTTTTTATGTGAAATGATGGGCATTTTATATACTTACAGAAGTTTCTTAAGACCTGTAGGCTTTATAAAGGCTGCTATAGGGGAATTTTGCAAGTTAATGTTTGGGGTCAATTTGACACCGATGCAATGTTTGACATCTCTTAAAAAGAAAGTTAAAAATAAGTTAACCTTATTTTTTTTAAATCTTCACACTATATGACTTTTCCAAATTTGTTGGGAGTAAATAGTAAACATGCAATAAATATAATGCTATAAGTCCTGTGCCACCTCTGTAAACAAAGGTGTCGCGTGGGGTCATTTGTGGGGGAGCTATATAAAATGCAAGAAAATATACAAATTTTACCTCAGATTTCTTGTGGGTGATTCTGGTGGCACTTTTCCATAGTTTTTAAACTACCTCATGCTCTAAAATGAGATGTTTTATCACAGATTTTTTTATATTTGGGGATAAAGGGGTAGTCAATTTGGAAATGTCAACATTTTTCTATTGCAATAATTTTGTGTCAGTTTAAAATTTAAGGTCAAATTGACGCCAAACATAAAAGGCGTCATAAAATGTCAAGATAAATATGAGGTTGAGGGTTAATGCAGGAAAATGCACTTCAAGTACCTCCAAAGAAACTTGTACCACAGCATTACGCCTCCAGAGGTTGTATATGCATATATTACCTGGTTGTTTTTCAAACACCTAGTTTTATGCTTAGGTGCACATTAGGGAGTTAACAGGCTAGCTTCTGCAACCGCGGATGTACAGAGTAAACTTGTGGATGAAGAATCAGCGCTCAACTGTCTCTGATCACAAGATGCTGAATAGATAGCTACAGTATTTTATGAAAAAGAAGGCCCTTTGATAGTCCAGCGTCACTGCGACGTTTAATAATGTTTTTCACTGAAATCGAAGTAGGACCTCCAATCCCTTTTGCAAATAGCCTTGCCTCACAGCTTGCTGTTTGTGACGATCCCACTGGAAAGACTACTTAAAACACGGGCTACGTAGCCTACACCAATAAGTAAAAATTCCGTTTTTGACGAGTCACCTGCTTGCAAACAATAGTTCATAGTATAATTGTGCTCGCGATATGACAGCTAACTAGCGTTACAGCACATGCACTAAGTTTGATAAGCTAGTTTGCTGGTTAACTCTATAACTTTAACTTGGCTTAACGTTAACAGCATCGTAACAACCTCAGATATGAAAGATGCAGCATAAGCATCTATCTGACTGCTTAGCTAAAGTTACAGGGCCCAGTAGTGCTCGGGCACACAGCCAACGCATAGCACATTCAATGGGATTATGGGACCGTACTGTAGAGGAGGATGAGGTGATGTACTGTACATCAATGTAGCTATCTTACATTAACGTTAGCTAGCTAACAAAATGAAAGACCTTTCTGATATATATAATGGGACGAGAGCTAGCGCAGACATATATGTTTCCGTGTCCTGGACTGAAATGCAGTTGCAATCGCCAGGAAATTATTGCGCTACAATTGACCAAACATGCAAGTTTGCAGCTAGCTAGCTCCGCTGGCCACAGCCAAAACAGAGACTGGCTAAATAGCGCTAGCCAATATAAAAAACTATGGGCTGCGCTAGCAAGTAAGCAAGCTGCCCGTGGTTAGCAGTGATCCGTTTCACCTTGACCAAAAACTCACCCTGTCGGTTTTCGCTCAGCTGTTTTTCGAACTCATCGAAATCAGACATTATTTTTCGGATGTTGAAAACGTTACTGCAATTTGTGGGTCAGTCTTTAAGCGAACTAACAACCTATAGTGACAGGGGACAGTTATTCCTCCGAAACAGTCGCATCGGCTCAAGTCCTTTCTTCTTCTGTGGTTATTGATTATCCTGAACACTCAGGTACATCACCTCCAATACTGTAGATGCGATACGAGCGAATTTGCCTAAATAACCATATTTTAGGCTCTACAAATTTGTTTTTACAAAGTAGCCTAATAAAATATCAAATAGCCTAACGTAGGCTGGAGGCCGTTCAATTCAAACTTGCTTTGACAATAGTGACATGCCATTTAGCAAATTATGAAGGTATTTCGATTAAACATCATCCGATGGTTGCATGTTCAATTCATATAAGCCTATGCAAGTGTCTTAGACAAATATTTTTCAAAACAGGCTACATGCACTGGTTTAATATTTTTAGTGGTAACTAATAGCGTAGGCAAGTGACGGAAAACAACCACAACTGTTAGTAATAATATACTCCATGAAACGTTCACAAACTATTGAGAAAGTCTCGCTGGAATATATTTTTATATTGGAGGCAAACTTTCATCTGCGGATACTGTAGTAGGCTATTGACGGCCGTCAAATCAAGTATTACATTCTAGCGCCGCCTAGCTCTACCGTCAACATTGGACTGCTGTCAGAGGTTGAGTGTGTGGAGAGCGCCACCTACGTGGATTTTCTGCCCGCGACAACCCTTTCCTCTTGTACGGATAGAGTAGGTCGAGCCTGGTCGAATTATTTTCTATAGATTAAATAACATAATTAATTTGTTCGTTACATTTTCTTGAACGACTGACAAATACTGGCTGGCTAGAATATTGTTCCATAGAGTCAATAAGTTCCTCAACTGACTATAATCTTACGGACAACGTTCCCCGTTGATTTAATGCATGTCTTGTTCTTTCCTCCACCATCTTTGCACAAGTACGGAATATAGGCAAGTTACACAACAGTATCCTAAGCCTAGGGTTAGCTCGTTAGCTCGCTAGCCCCTTGTTGCAAGCATGGTGTCACGGTTATTGTGCTCCCATTCAAATGCATTCAGACTAAAACAATTTATCGTGTGCAATTTGAAAACGGTAACGCCTGTCTTCAGCATTACAAGTCTTGGAAACAACTCTAAGATTGAACACGATAGGCTTCGAAAATGTTTCACTCTCAGCCTATGTAACACGGGTAAGGGCAGGAGAGCCAACACGGGACTAGCCTCATTTTGAGAAAACATTCTCTACAGTTTGGTGTCAATTCGAGATTACAGAGCCTTGTACTGTAATATCGTGCTTTAAAGCTCAACGTAATTTTGAGAGGCTGTAGATACGAAATGTTTTCCCCTATAGTTAAGATAATTGTCCATTTCCCAGCAGGAGGTCTGGATACTGCAGTGCTGAGATATGAATTCACGGGGGACAGAGAAGTAAATTTGTTGACAACAAACGTTCCTGTGGCATTCAGGGGTGAAGGTGTTGCAGCGCTCTTAGCCAAGGTGAATCTACTCTACGAAATCTTAATGAGGCTACTCTATTTAGAAGTGTTCACTATGGCACATATCGATTGTCACACTTAGCCTACTGCTGTATTGACATCCTCGATCTCTCTCTATCTCTCTCTCATAGAGTGCCTTGGACTTTGTCGTGGAAGAAAACCTGAGAGCGCGTATATCTTGTTGGTATATTAGGAAATACATCAGTGAAAATCCAATGTCTGAGTATGAAGACAACATTGTTGATTAGCACTGTGTGTTTAAAAAAACATATTTTTTTCAAGAAGAGCAATATGTCTTCCTATAAAAATATGTGCGTGGGGGAAATGTTCTTCAATGGCTCTAGAAGCGCCTGGTAGTTACCTGACCTACTGTTGCCAAAAGTAGACACGGGTTTTAGAATGTAAAAAGTACAAATAATTTTTTAAATAAATAAAATCAGTAAACATATCACATTCCAAAGTATAATCATATTTTATAGGTCTGAGTTGTCTTACTGTGGGTATTCAAACATGGTTTATTAAATATGCACACAAAACTCAAGTTCACACATCATCGTATGAAAAATGAGCAGGTTTAAATTACATGTCCAAGCAGATAAAGATTGTGTTTCACTGCATTTTTGTAAATTGCTTTGGCTAAAAGCATTTGCAAAATTACTACATTGTACTGTTTCACAACTAACATCATTATAATCAGCATTGTTAATGTTTAGTAAATTATGTGGCATTAACATTGGCAACTGCCTTTTTTTAAATGATAATTTATATTTCAGATAAATGCAAATTATCATTTCTTACAATAAAAAAGTAATTTTCTGTTCCGATGTATTACCTTGTCATATTCATAATACTTGCAAGGATGAAGTATTTAAACTAATCCCTTTGTTATTAACTTATATATAATAATGCTCTCAAAGCTCCTTTTGTACAGCAATAATGTAAAATGCTGAATGTTCTCGAACACAGTTAAGGGTGCAGTTTTGTCTATCACAGATCAAAATCCTTCTGCATCCTCAGTAGCCTGTTTTTAAGTCTCCATATCAAGTAAATATTACTTGTTTCAACTTATTCCTTTATGTTCTGTTATATGGTATTGTTTCTAAGCTGTGTGTAGATTCAACAGTCACTGGTGATTATCAGTGGTTAACATTACCATTACCATTGACAGTCATTTTGTCACAATTATATGCAAGTTTACCCATTCAGAAATTTTTGCAATTAAGGTCTTGCTTACGCAAACATTTCCAGATGCACTGTACACTGTTCTTGTTGGATGGGTCACTGGAAAGCTTTCATTTTAGTGAGTGGATTTAAATTGAGCTATAAGTGAATTTGCCTAATCTGATGTGATTTTGACAATTTCTATGATTTGAATAGCTGATTTCCACTGGCTACTGCACAATCTACTTTTTTGGATACCTGTGCTTTCCGTGATGTAGACTGACCACGTGGATCTAGGTAATGGACTACGTCAACTCAGAAGAGTTGGGGGGGGTGCTAGGTTTTCTTGCCAGAAATTTCCTTTACTTGACCACCTTAAATGGCAAAAGTTATGCTCTTTATTATACGGTGAAACTAATTTAAAACTGAAGCTTGAAATGTGGTATTAATTGCAAAGTTTACATCATAAAATGTAAAAACAAATTTCCTTTCAGTTTGGAATGTTCCATGTTATAAACCAAGGTGCTGACAACCTATATCCGTGCTATCTCGCTAAAAGCTAACCCTAACCACCTAAGCTATAGAGTCTAAAGACAGGGCACGGATCTAGCAATGTACACCCTACATGGTGTGTAGGTGTAACTGTGTATTTAGAATATTGCAGAGAAACATAACAAGCAACCTACCCACCGCCACCACCACCACCCTTACCTGCTGAGGAAGAATGCTTGGTTTCTCTGCCACGGGATTTGTGACAGGGCCCACTCTCCTTCTTGTCTGCAGCCAGTTATTCGGTTGGTGATGGGGAAAACAAGTGTAAAGGCACAGGAGCAAGATGAATTTGAATGCAGAACAGGGTGTGAGTGTCCGGTGGTGGAGATATGGCAGGTGTTCCCAGATCGGAGAAACTAACAGGCCCTATCCCACAGAAAGTTATAAAACGCGACAAAACCACAGTGTTGGTCTCACAAATCTTCACAAAGAGCTCTTCTCAGACTTTCGCTGTGAACACTTATCCACAAAAGTGCTTAAAAGGAAATGAAACACAATAGCTTGTCTCTGAATCAGTGCCATATGTTGGCTCTTCTTCCTGGTGGGACGTCATTTAACTTCTTGAGAGAGGGAGAAACAGACCGGCTTCTAACAATGATACTAACTAATCAGCATCACCACTATTAATGTCATTTAAGAGGAAGAGAAAAAACTTGCTCCTGCATTAGTGTTAATGGTAAGTTGCAGAAATATACATCACATATTATACACGTATACAGTATGTACATATACACATAAAGTATGCCCAGTTTGTTCTCATATTAGTGTCACCAAACTGTTTGTTTTATGGTAAAGTTGAGGACTTGCAAACGTTGCTTGCTTCCAAGCAAATTCAGCATACAGCATCCATTTTGTGTTCTCCAATTTCAGTTCAGTTCAATTTCCACAAAAATAGCTGTAATTTCTTGCCTATTTTAAACATTGGATGTGGCATTGTGGTAATATGGTTCAATGGTTTAAAAAAACATGAAATAAATGCAGACATTCTGAATTTTGCCTCATAGTGATTGTTTGATTTGAAATACAGAGAAAAAACAACCCAATTTGGCACAACTGCTCCAATTTTTTTGCATTGAACTGTATATATTTGGGGTAAATTCTTGGGTATTTATTATCCTCAGATATAACAGTGTGTGCTTCACCTTTTGAAGCTGAACATTTTGCTGCTTCTCCACATGCTTGAGTCCTTTAGCGGGTGAGTTACAGTGCTCACGTGCTTGAGTCCTTTAGCGGGTGAGTTACAGTGCTCACATGCTTGAGTCCTTTAGCGGGTGAGTTACAGTGCTCACATGCTTAAGTCTTTTAGCGGGTGAGTTACAGTGCTCACATGCTTGAGTCCTTTAGCGGGTGAGTTACAGTGCTCACGTGCTTGAGTCTTTTAGCGGGTGAGTTACAGTGTTCACGTGCTTGAGTCCTTTAGCGGGTGAGTTACAGTGCTCACATGCTTGAGTCTTTTAGCGGGTGAGTTACAGTGTTCACGTGCTTGAGTCCTTTAGCGGGTGAGTTACAGTGCTCACGTGCTTGAGTCCTTTAGCGGGTGAGTTACAGTGCTCACGTGCTTGAGTCCTTTAGCAGGTGAGTTACAGTGCTCACGTGCTTGAGTCCTTTAGCGGGTGAGTTACAGTGCTCACGTGCTTGAGTCCTTTAGCAGGTGAGTTACAGTGCTCACGTGCTTGAGTCCTTTTGCGGGTGAGTTACAGGGCTCACGTGCTTGAGTCCTTTAGCGGGTGAGTTACAGTGCTGTACAGTACAGTGAGGGAAACATCCATTTCCTATCCCCACCTCTCTCTTGTAAAGATGGACAGAACTCAATATAAAAATAAAAAATTAGGATGAAAAAATAAGATAGAATGAGAAACGCAAAAGAGTAAATATGAAATTTCATGGACATCATGAAGTAACTGCTTGCAAATTAAGAAAAATGATATGCTCTCAAAATGAATATTATATCATATACATAAACACAATTTTTGCAATTTTTTTGTTTTTGACTCAATATCTATGCAGTGACATATGTATAATGTATAATCCAAATATGAAAATGTGAAAATATTAATGAAAATGTATAATGCAAATATGCATCTTGGTATTTTTGTACAGAGAACCCATTTTTGCACAAAATAGCTGGTACAGGCAGTAATAGAGGATCTGGAAAGACCCTAGGCTCCTTCTGCTAGGGCAGAAAATCTGCCCCATTGATATTGTGGCCCTAATAACACATACACATAACATTACCCATAATACCTTGTGTGTGCCAAGGGTAGTACTACACACACATGCATGTATGTATATGTGTATATAGTTTAACATGTGTCTCTTACCTTTAAAACCATTTTAATATCTGGTATCAAACCTAGTATTTCAAAACCCAGGGCATGACCTCAGCGTATTTTTTTTATTTTTGTGAAAAAAACTGCATCAGATTTTTAAAAAGATTCTATCAGCAAATATTTAAGTTGTTCTCGTTACCTGATGAATCATGGCTCACATTTTCTTTAAGACAATATGAAGCAAAGAAATCCCAGTGACTGAAATACAGTACTGATACAAATAAAATAAAAAATCTGTTTGGAAAGAGGGTTTCTGTCAAAGAGTCGAAACTCCAGGGAGGCGGGATAAACAATATTCCTCAGACCGCGGCTCCGGTAGCTCTGGCGTTGCATCAACGTTCAGGAAAAAGGAGTCGTCCGACAGCTTGCTGGGGGGGTATAGAAGTTCCTCTGTGGCGTTTGAGGCGGCGCTAATGTACACGTCCCACAGCTGTGGCGGCGTGTTGAGCTCTATCAGCTTCTCTTCCAGTTTCAGGTTCTTCTCCAAGACTCGCCGTTTGCGCCGAAACTCTATGACCGTCTTCGTGTAACGGTTCAGCGTTGTTACCGCGGAAGCCATGCAGGCGGCAAATGAGCTCCACGCCAAGCTACAGCAGAGAGAGAAACAGAGCGAGAGAGAGAAACAGAGCGAGAGAGAGAGAAACAGAGCGAGAGAGAGAAACAGAGCGAGAGAGAAACAGAGCGAGAGAGAGAGAAACAGAGCGAGAGAGAGAGAGAAACAGAGCGAGAGAGAGAGAAACAGAGCGAGAGAGAGAAACAGAGAGAGAGAGAGAAACAGAGCGAGAGAGAGAGAAACAGAGCGAGAGAGAAACAGAGCGAGAGAGAGAAACAGAGCGAGAGAGAGAGAGAAACAGAGCGAGAGAAACAGAGCGAGAGAGAGAGAAACAGAGCGAGAGAGAGAAACAGAGCGAGAGAAACAGAGCGAGAGAGAGAGAGAAACAGAGCGAGAGAGAGAGAGAAACAGAGCGAGAGAGAGAGAAACAGAGCGAGAGAGAGAGAAACAGAGCGAGAGAGAGAAACAGAGCGAGAGAGAGAGAAACAGAGCAAGAGAGAGAGAAACAGAGCGAGAGAGAGAGAGAAACAGAGCAAGAGAGAGAGAAACAGAGCGAGAGAGAGAAACAGAGCGAGAGAGAGAGAAACAGAGAGAGAAACAGAGCGAGAGAGAGAAACAGAGCGAGAGAGAGAGAGAAACAGAGCGAGAGAGAAGGCTATCAACAAGAAATGTGCAGCCATTGCAAACATGAATATTGTTCTCTTTAGTAAATCTTGTTAGTGTTCCTCAGATGGAAGATCTTCTGTTTCTCAGAAACCAGTTTAATAAATATGAAAATAGCAATTACAAACTGGACTACAAGGTCCCACCCAGCTCTGGGTTCTCAATGGACATTTTAGATTTTTGACGGCACAATCGTTCCCAGTTCAATAAACACAAAATCATTGATTACAAAAATGAGCGAGCGAGGTCCCGGAACACTTACAGGTAGGACCAGCTGTAGTCCCAGGTTTTCGGCCTCCAGTCTTCCGGGCCCCGGCTCACACTCAGCTGGAAGGCTGTAGTGAACATCATGTGGGCTACCATCCCCAGCAGGCCTGCAGCACCACAGCATCAGAATCATAGGGAGTTACTGCAGTTACTGCCCGCTACCCGAGGCGCTTTACTGCAGTTACTGCCCGCTACCCGAGGCGCTTTACTGCAGTTACTGCCCGCTACCCGAGGCGCTTTACTGCAGTTACTGCCCGCTACCCGAGGCGCTTTACTGCAGTTACTGCCCGCTACCCGAGGCGCTTTACTGCAGTTACTCCCGCTACCCGAGGCGCTTTACTGTAGTTACTCCCGCTACCCGAGGCGCTTTACTGTAGTTACTCCCGCTACCCGAGGCACTTTACTGCAGTTACTGCCCGCTACCCGAGGCGCTTTACTGCAGTTACTCCCGCTACCCGAGGTGCTTTACTGCAGTTACTGCCCGCTACCCGAGGCACTTTACTGCAGTTACTGCCCGCTACCCGAGGCACTTTACTGCAGTTACTGCCCGCTACCCGAGGCACTTTACTGCAGTTACTCCCGCTACCCGAGGCGCTTTACTGCAGTTACTGCCCGCTACCCGAGGCACTTTACTGCAGCTACTGCCTGCTACCCGAGGAGCTTTACTGCAGTTACTCCCGCTACCCGAGGAGCTTTACTGCAGTTACTGCCCGCTACCCGAGGCGCTTTACTGCAGTTACTCCCGCTACCCGCGGCGCTTTACTGCAGTTACTCCCGCTACCCGAGGCGCTTTACTGCAGTTACTCCCGCTACCCGAGGCGCTTTACTGCAGCTACTGCCCGCCACCCGAGGCGCTTTACTGCAGTTACTCCCACTACCCGAGGCGCTTTACTGCAGTTACTCCCACTACCCGAGGTGCTTTACTGCAGCTACTGCCCGCTACCCGAGGAGCTTTACTGCAGTTACTCCCACTACCCGAGGCGCTTTACTGCAGTTACTCCCGCTACCCGAGGCGCTTTACTGCAGCTACTGCCCGCCACCCGAGGCGCTTTACTGCAGTTACTCCCACTACCCGAGGCGCTTTACTGCAGTTACTCCCGCTACCCGAGGCGCTTTACTGCAGTTACTCCCGCTACCCGAGGCGCTTTACTGCAGCTACTGCCCGCCACCCGAGGCGCTTTACTGCAGTTACTCCCACTACCCGAGGCGCTTTACTGCAGTTACTCCCGCTACCCGAGGTGCTTTACTGCAGCTACTGCCCGCTACCCGAGGAGCTTTACTGCAGTTACTCCCACTACCCGAGGCGCTTTACTGCAGTTACTCCCGCTACCCGAGGCGCTTTACTGTAGTTACTCCCGCTACCCGAGGCGCTTTACTGTAGTTACTGCCACTACCCGAGGCGCTTTACTGTAGTTACTCCCGCTACCCGAGGCGCTTTACTGCAGTTACTCCCGCTACCCGAGGCGCTTTACTGCAGTTACTCCCACTACCCGAGGCGCTTTACTGTAGTTACTCCCGCTACCCGAGGCGCTTTACTGCAGTTACTCCCACTACCCGAGGCGCTTTACTGCAGTTACTCCCACTACCCGAGGTGCTTAGAGGCTTTGCTGACCTTTGTTTCTTGGTGCTGTTCCACCATGACGATTAAATAGTTCTGACGCACGCAATATAACATTGACTCGTAATTATCGAATTAATTCAAAACTATGAACAAAAATTTAAGCAAGGTGTCAGACATAACGTACAAGGCAATCATAAGAAATAGTCATCGCTAGGAAAGCCAAGTGGTGTTACCAAATGTGCATGCTGCTGATCATTACTGAAGATGCACAAAAGCATTGTTATATCACCTCACAATTATTACACAACAGTGTTGTTATATCACCTCACAATTATTACACAACAGTGTTGTTATATCACCTCACAATTATTACACAACAGTGTTGTTATATCACCTCACAATTATTACACAACAGTGTTGTTATATCACCTCACAATTATTACACAACAGTGTTGTAAATAGTGTAGTTCTCAACAGGGTTGAGTGCACAGTGTTACCTAACAGGATGTGGAATAGAGCAGTGTTATCTGAGTGTTATCTGACATCCCCTTACAGGGTTGTAATGTGTAACCTGACAAGCATCACCTGTCAGGGTGGTGAATGGCGTCATATTACCTTGATAGTGTGATGCATTTTGAGCCGTAACCTGACAGTGTTTGTGGGTAGCATGGCGCTGTCTGACAGGGCAGTGAATAGTTTGCCTTTAGCTGACCGGATGGCGAGTAGCGCGCTGTCGCCAGCGAGAGTGGCGAGTACCGCAGCGTTACCTGACAGGGCGGTGAACACCGCGGCGAAGGCGTTCATCTTGAGTCCGTTCATGAGGTCACAGCAGCAGCACGTTTCAGCGCACATGAGGACCCCGCCCATGAACAGCAGGCTGATATACAGGCATTCCGACACAATGCACAGCCACAGGACCCCTGGGGGGGGGGTGGGGGCAATAACCTTTAACCTTTGAACTGGTCTCCCCGATCTGCAATCCCTCCTCGAGATCGAGGTCAAGAAGGCCATGGAATCCCATACAACAGAGAACAGAAACAGCTTGGCCAAGCTACGTCATCAGTCGTTCCGAGTAACTCCAACATATAGGTAACATGGAACAGCAGTTAGTGGCATTCTTAATTACACATAATGTGAAACAAAGCCAGCCCAGTTAGATCTCTCCTGCTGAAGTGAAGCCATTGCATATCATAAAGACACATTGCGAAATTAACAGGCAAGGTTTATTTGCTGTGTATCATGAAGATGTGGCCTATGAGTTAAAGTTAAATATTTCATAATATTCGCATGTGTAATTAAGAATACCGCTAACTGCTGTTCCATGTTACCTATGTTGGAGTTACTCAGCAATAACCTCTTGTTAACAAATTAGTTACAATTTAACTACACCAGTATAGGTGCAACTTAATATAAAGTGATACCGGATTCTGTACTAAGAACAGCACTGGGAAACGCATCACTGACCGGCCTGTCCCAGGTTGGGAAAACTTTTGAATTTCACAGCACAATTTTAGATCATATGGGTGAAATTAATGATAATGTGATTCTTTTATTTGTGGTGCTTCCAATGCAATATAGTTAACACCAACTGGTAAAATTCACTCATATTCTTTGCTATAATAATAATATAATTAATAATAATTATAATAATAATAATTACTGTACCCACCTCTTTCGTGCACAGGTGCAATGTCTAAAAAATTTCTGCAGGTAAATCCTGAGAACAGAAAATACTGAATTAAACATGATGTTTTGTCTGCAGACGAGGCTTGTATGGGATTATGTTGTGAGACGGGGGGGAGGAGAGTCTAATAATTCTCTGCTTGCAGGAGAACTATCAGGGTGATGTGAGGGTGTGGAGTGCCTTTTGCTGGGGGGTGTCTCTTACCGATCATGTTGACGCTCTGCTCGCAGGACACCCAGATTCCCGTGTGGAACTTGCGCATGAGGAACTTGTCCTCGCCCGTCTCCCAGATGTACTGCACCAGACGGCTGTCGTTGAGGTTGGAGCTGTTGAAGCGGATGCAGTACGTCTGCTTCACCGTGACAGAGCCCGCGCAGAACGGCTTCACCACCTTCCTGGTCCCCTCGCACCAGTAGCTTGTGGTTACCGCGGAGAGGGCGAAGCTGAGCGCCACCAGGTTCAGGGTGATAGCCAGGCAGGCTCTCCGCTGCCGGGCGATCTGCATCATCGGGGAGGGCAGGAAACTGGTCCACTGGACTTTGGGTCTTTCTGCCGGCAGGCTCCCCAGAGCCTCATAAACTCAGATTATGCCTGTTTTCCTTTCCCTGGTTCAGATTATGCCTGTGTTTTCCTTTCCCTGGTTCAGATTATGCCTGTGTTTTCCTTTCCCTGGTTCAGATTATGCCTGTGTTTTCCTTTCCCTGGTTGTACCGTGCTGCATGATGTGTGTCCATCTCCTAAACCCTTCATCTGCACACCAAATGCACAGATACTCCTCCCTTTACTGCTCCCTCTCCCTCTCTCTCCCTCTCCCTCTCTGTCCCTCTCCCTCTCTCTCTCCCTCTCTCTCCCTCTCCCTCTCTTTCGCTCTCTTTCTCTCTCTCTTTCTCTCTCTCTTTCACTCTCTCTGCCTCTCCCTCACTCTCTCTGCCTCTCCCTCTCTCTCTCTGCCTCTCCCTCTCTCTCTCTCTCGCTTCCTCTCTCTTTCTCTCTCTCTGTCCCTCCCTCTCTCTCTCTGTCTTTTTCTCTCCCTCTCTCTCTTTCTCTCTTCCTCTCTCTCTCTCTTTCTCTGCCTCTCCCTCTCTCTCTTGCTTCCTCTCTCTTTCTCTCTCTCTGTCCCTCCCTCTCTCTCTCTTTTTCTCTACCTCTCTCTCTTCCTCTCTCTTTCTTTCTCTCTGTCTCTCCCTCTCTCTCTTTCTCTCTCTCTCTCGTTCTGTCTCTAACTTTTTCTTCCCTTGCTCTCTTGCTTTACTATTTCTCTACCTCCTTTCTCTCTCTCACCCTCCTTTTCTCTCTCTCACACACCATCCCTTTCTCTCCTCTCTCTTTCACTCACTTTCTCACCCTATCTCTCACTCCCTTCTTCCCTCCATCTCACTCTCTTTCTCTCCCACAATCCTCTCTGTCTCACCCCCTCTGTTCCACCCCCCTTTTCCTACAGCTTGGAGTATTTGGGATGTGTAGTTCTGTAAGAGGTTTCGATTGGTGGGTTTAATTGGAATTTGGCATTTCAAGCATGAGGAAATGAAGGAAGTCAAGGTTACACAGCACCAGATTAACAGCTGCACGCACAAATGAGTTTTGTAGTTCTTCCTTTTGTTGCTGTTTAGTTACCGCAAAAGCTTACATTAAATTAATGTTGGGAAAACTGAATGCTGATATGTATTGTTTAATCTCCGTTCAACATAAAAAATGTGGCAATTGAACAGGAACAGATGTGGATTACACTATATTGCTATGACTATTATTAAAATGCTGGTGATAAGACACCTTTGCGTATCTTAATACCAAAAGGATATGGGTAGAATCTAAATAATTTTACAGGTGCTTTTTCAAATTACAATGTGCTTGCAACACATTAACAAATCATTCAGGAGGCCAAACATGGGCTGTCCACCCAGGGCATGCAGCACTGTTTTGTTGGGTATTTGTGTATTAAAAGCAAACGTAATGCAGACGTCTTTGCTGGATGAGTCAGTATTGTATTGTTGGTTGTTGCTATGGGATTCTGTAAAAGTGAATCTGCTTTAGGAATGTGCTTAGGGGATGACAGATGTTTGTCTTTTCTTCACAAAATGATTATTTATTTATCATTTACATAATAAAATTTAGTGTGTTATAGTGTGTGTGTGTTTGTCAATCCAAAATAGTTTATACATAATTGCACGTAAATTAGACTCTGAATTATGTGTGGACTCTATATTATTTCAGTGTTAAAAATAACACAGAAAGTGACATTTGCAGAGAGAATACCTCTGTCTAAAATATGTTTGTACATCAGGGCTCTCACGGTGTACATCTTTTCACATTTGGATGGAAGAGATTTGCTGGTCATAAATCCAGAGCTTCAAACTCAGGTGATAAGCATTTACATATAATTCCTTTTCTCTTGCCGTGTCAGTTTAAAATTATGAATTCATATCTGATGCAAAGCCACAGCTAAGCAGCTTACTGGGGTTTTAATAAAACATTGTTTTCGCATGAAAACAAACTGAGCTGTTTGCATGAGGGATTGATGCACCTGGCCTGGAATGGAATATTTTAGATATTCAAGCTGGATATCCAGGAAGGAGATATTACTGTATGAATATAATTCTGGTGTGATAGGACATAACAGCCATACTGTATAGTGTTAGGTCATCACAGAAGCCATTTTATATAATGTTGTGCCTGTTTACGGAGGCTTCCATTAACGGACACAATATTATATAAAATGGCGTTTGTAGAGTCACATGCTACAGTGTGATTATAAGAAAATATATTGGCTATAAAATATGGTTATAAAAAAGCCAGTATAGTTATAAGAAAAAATATCGGACAATCTAAATTTTGCCATGCAGCTATGCTTGCATTGAGATGATGTAATTTGTTTTGCCTGGACAGCTTCAGGGAAAAGGTTCAGTATCTTAGCTCTGTACACACTTTACAAATGACTACCACTAGTTCCTTTGATTTAAATTTAGATTGTGCTATAGTTTGTTTGCAACACAGTAATCTGTAAAGACTAGTATAGAAACGTGCTAGTATCTGCAGTGCAACACGACAGTTGCTTATGTAAGATTTGAATAGCTGTGGGGCATATCTACAGACTAAAACACTGCTTATGTAAGATTTGAATAGCTGTGGGGCATATCTACAGACTAAAACACTGCTTATGTAAGATTTGAATAGCTGTGGGGCATATCTACAGACTAAAACGCTGCTTATGTAAGATTTGAATAGCTGTGGGGCATATCTACAGACTAAAACACTGCTTATGTAAGATTTGAATAGCTGTGGGGCATATCTACAGACTAAAACACTGCTTATGTAAGATTTGAATAGCTGTGGGGCATATCTACAGACTAAAACGCTGCTTATGTAAGATTTGAATAGCTGTGGGGCATATCTACAGACTAAAACACTGCTTATGTAAGATTTGAATAGCTGTGGGGCATATCTACAGACTAAAACGCTGCTTATGTAAGATTTGAATAGCTGTGGGGCATATCTACAGACTAAAACACTGCTTATGTAAGATTTGAATAGCTGTGGGGCATATCTACAGACTAAAACGCTGCTTATGTAAGATTTGAATAGCTGTGGGGCATATCTACAGACTAAAACACTGCTTATGTAAGATTTGAATAGCTGTGGGGCATATATACAGACTAAAACGCTGCTTATGTAAGATTTGAATAGCTGTGGGGCATATCTACAGACTAAAACACTGCTTATGTAAGATTTGAATAGCTGTGGGGCATATCTACAGACTAAAACGCTGCTTATGTAAGATTTGAATAGCTGTGGGGCATATCTACAGACTAAAACACTGCTTATGTAAGATTTGAATAGCTGTGGTGCATATCTACAGACTAAAACGCTGCTTATGTAAGATTTGAATAGCTGTGGGGCATATCTACAGACTAAAACGCTGCTCATGTAAGATTTGAATAGCTGTGGGGCATAGCTACAGACTAAAACACTGCTTATGTAAGATTTGAATAGCTGTGGGGCATATCTACAGACTAAAACACTGCTTATGTAAGATTTGAATAGCTGTGGGGCATATCTACAGACTAAAACACTGCTTATGTAAGATTTGAATAGCTGTGGGGCATATCTACAGACTAAAACAGGGTGACCCAACAAGCAGCCCAGCATGTAGCTGCCTTAAAATTAAATTTTATATTTATATTATATTTAATATTAATATTTAATCACTCTCCATATGTGTGCCACTGCTGCTGCTGTGGATAATTAACTTTTCTATTGGATAATTAAGCCTGGATTCAACCTACAGTTGAAGTCGGAAGTTTACATACACTTAGGTTGAAGTCATTAAAACTCACTTTTAACCACTCCACTGATTTCATGTTAGCAAACTATAGTGTTGACAAGTCAGTCAGGACATCTACTTTGTGCATGACACAAGTAATTTTTCCATCAATTGTTTACAGACAGATTATTTCACTTTTAATTCACTATATCACAATTCCAGTGTGTCAGAAGTTTACATACACTAAGTTGACTGTGCCTTTAAATAAATAAAAATGTTTGGTCACATATCCTTTGCATGCCATGACTTCCTGATGTCTGTGACCCAACAACATCAAAAGATTCTCGATATCTTATTTTCTGGTACTCTTACAAGCGATACTATAACGTCTCTACATTTGAATAGATATCTATGGGAATTAGGGGGTGGGACTAGATTTAGCTGTAAATTATGTTGGAACAGTATAGAATACATGATTGGTAAAATGGCTGTAAGTCATCAAGGTATCGTCTGAGGTATCAAACGAGCCTCAAACCATCACTCTGCTGCCAGAAATACAGTAGATATGGATGGATCACTTTAAGGGTTGTTTCTCCTGACACATTTTCTTATTGCACACAAATTTTCCTATTTTCCAATTTAGCACACAACCTCTGAAAAAGCTTAAGGTACTTACATGTGAAGATTATGCTATTTTTGAGGCATTTTATGCATGCTAATCAAAATGGTATTTCGGGATATTGACCTTGTATGGCCTTGGTTGAAATTATTCAAAGTTTAAAATGCTATGCTCAGGCTATAGCCACTGGAGCTA
The DNA here is from genome assembly GCA_022702515.1 of Ilyophis sp. 1 JC-2022. Lineage (NCBI taxonomy): Eukaryota > Metazoa > Chordata > Actinopteri > Anguilliformes > Synaphobranchidae > Ilyophis > Ilyophis sp. 1 JC-2022. The sequence goes on from CM040394.1 coordinate 104,716,318, forward strand.
TGCGTTGTGCTGAAAGATACGCGATTGCATCGTGCATATCTTTCAGCACAACGGACAGCTCCTGAGAGATTAAAGGCCCGTCCACACCAAGAACGATAACTATAACGATAGCTATAAATATATCGTTTTAAAAATCGTTCCAACTCAAGTGGATGGCGGAGTCCACGCCGCAACCATAACGACAACGACAGTGACGTACGATATATTTGGGATCACTTTCAGAGCGATTGATGAACGATAGAAACACTGACAGCCAATCAAAATCCATCAGAATGTACAAGCTGCCGACACAGCTGGAGCGCGCAGCGCAGCGCGTGCTCTGTGCCACTGTTTACAGAGCGTTATCGTTCATCCGTCTGGACGCTCACATCGTTATCGTCATAATTATCGTTCTTGGTGTGGACGGGCCTTTATTCACACTAGCTGATAAGCCTGTTGTGCCGTGAAGTAGTCTTTGGAGGAATGTATTTCAAATAGACACATTTTATACAATACAAATACTTGTGATAATGATTTATAATGTCACACCCCCAGAGTATGTGTCTGACTGTGAGTGTGTGCATGTGTGTTATTCACAATGTATAAATCTAACAAAATATACCTTACAAAAAATACCTACTCTTGGATTCTTCTTTGTTATCCCCTGAGATGAACAACACAAAATGCAATTTATTTTTAACAGCAGTGTGTTTTAAAAACAAACTGCTACTCTGAGAAAATAGTAATTATGCTTTAATATACTGCACATCTTTATGGCTTAACTGAAAATAAGAAATTGCATAAAAATGTATGGAATGCTAAATTAATTAAGTACAACAATAGCTTTATATATTCAAATAATTGTGGGTATACAAGTAGCTAGATACACCACTCAGGAATCCCTATACAAGATCATATACCTAGTCAATAGCAGCAGGCAATCGTCATAATCCGTCCCTAATCCAAGCTATGTTTATAATACATTTAACTGGTAGTGGAAATGAATTTTTTGCATTGTCAGGGAACCTACATATTAAATCCAATGAAAAAAAACATTTAACAAAATGTTCCTTTTGAGGCATTAAACACCTGTTCTGGTTTTGTAAACACCAGCTGCGGTCAATCATGAACTTGCTAAGTTTAATGCTTTGTATAAAATGAACTTTGAGCGCCCTTAAAAAACCTGCACTGATCCACATTTATCCATGAGTTCACACTTCTAGTGTGTGAGGGATGACAGAAATGTGATTGATTGATCTGAAGGCTGAATGGAAAACCAGCCATCACACGATAAAGCGATCAGGCTTACAATCCTGTTGCCATCTGGACAGATGTGAATTTGAGCATCCTGTACAGTGAGGTTATAACCCCGTACACGAACCCCGGCCATACAGTGAGGTTATAACCCCATAAGGCCCCTGCCATACAGTGAGGTTATAACCCCATACACGGAACCCTGCTGTACAGTGAGGTTATAACCCCATACACGGACCCCTGCAGTGTTTTGTGAATGGGTCAGGAGAAGGCCAACAGATACTTTTTGGTTAGACCTGGCCACATCGACTGACTGTAAACCCTAACCAATGAGCCATCTCTCATTACACACCTGTCAGTCAATTCCTTTCCGGTTCCGTCCTGTTTATTCTGCCTTCGCCTCTACACCAGTGACTGTTGAAGTAAGACTTTCCGGTTCCTTCCTGTTTATTCTGCCTTAGCCTCTACACCAGTGACTGTTGAAGTAAGACTTTCCGGTTCCGTCCTGTTTATTCTGCCTTAGCCTCTACACCAGTGACTGTTGAAGTAAGACTTTCCGGTTCCGTCCTGTTTATTCTGCCTTAGCCTCTACACCAGTGACTGTTGAAGTAAGACTTTGCAGTTATTATTGTGGTGTGACTGTTTCCGTTCATTTGAAATTGAAATGATCATCTTTGCAGTTAACAAAATGTGAATGCCTTAAGAAAAAGGGTATCACTTCAGGGCTTTCAACATAAGACTAGAACAGGTGCATGATGTGCTTAAAACATTATGAGACATTAAATTGCCATTGGTGCAATGATGTGTTTTCGTTTGGACAAATGTAGCCGCAATTTAGCTGAAGCACTGGTTAAACAGTGTGGCCGAATGACAAGAGTTGTTTACGCCATATCTATCTGCAAGTTTGTGCGTTAAAGAGAAGAACATTTTTATAATTGTAAGCTCCGTTAAGACCTGAGAAATGGACTTACACACGACTGTGGGATTTAGATGGATGTTGCATGAGGATAACTGGAATTATGTGTATTTATCGTTTTGGTATTACGACTAATCCACCTTACACAAGCAGAGAACAAAACAATGACATTTTCAATTTGTTACAGGAAGTTATTGAAAATGTACCTGGGAATGATTCATTATGACATAAAACAAATCACGATTCAATAAGATAATGCGAATATCGACTTCTTCCAGTAAGAATGCTGTCCTATTTCTTTTTTGAAAGACTTTTTCTTGCAAATGTGTCTTCAATTTTCTCTAACATAATTTTTTAAAAATATTGTATTATAATCTACTGTATATATTGTATTATAGGTTGTTGACTTTCGTGCTTATCCATAATTAAAATTTTAGTTATCCATACTTGTAGTTTATGTCTCACTATTTCTCATAGGTGTGACTTAAAGAGCCACCGATTTCCCAAGATGGATTACACGTAAACATCGATAAGCAAAGGGATATTGGGGAATGTTCTGTATAGCCTACATGCTTAAAGAAAGCAATGCTGCACCTGGTTAATTACACGTGGATGTGTTGCAGTGCTAGGCTGATTCGTGACGAGTTTGTGAACAGCAAACAAAAAAACAATTTTTTTATTAAATCAAATCTCAATGCAAGGTCAAATATAATTCCAATACACGGTATTAGGCAAAATATAATCACAGAAATATTCCAGCTGCCGTGCACTGCTCCTGAAATTATTTACCTTCGCCTTAAAGCCGTTGTAAGTATTTTAAGTAATTTTCTACTTAGGCTATATTGTCTATTCACGTTTAAAAGAGCGAACCCTTTCTCATCGCTCCGCCCCCAAAATGTCAATGGGCATGACACCTCTAATAAGATCGTTACTTTTTCTGTCCTTCTCTGAAGACAAGGCGCTAAATATAGAAGATGTAGGCGAATAGTGGGTTGACCATTTGTCAGTGCTTAATCTCGCAGGGTTTAATGCGCAACCCAAGAATCTGGGCTCAGCGGATTAGTCTACGTGAACTGGCCAATACCTCAGGTCACGCCCATCTACTTGAATACTTCCAGGAACTTGTAAGTCAAGGTCGCATCTGCAGAACGACCCTACAGTGTTAGGGCCTAGCTAATGTTAGTGAGCTGGGCACGTTATTGCTAGAAGATTTCAGAGAGGGCAAATAGCTACCAACTGACCATTTTCTACTCGCACACCCGTTTTAGTGATCGTTATGTAACACTATGGATAGTCTATGAGATTAAGATTAGCCTACCTGAAACCGCACAAACTCGTCATTGCTACAACACGGGATTGGTTCCATGCCACATTTTGTTCTTGAATTGGGTTTATGACATTCAAGTTTACAGAAAGGATTACAACTCACAGTTAAAATACACCGCTGCTTTATCCGGTCCGAATATAGCATACCGCTTTTTTATCCATGCACGTAATCGTGGCAGAAAAACTTAAATGCGTATACTATTTTCTGGGATTTTAATAAATCAATTTTAATGAATAGTACGCTAGTAAAAAATACACAACTAAATATGTTATAAATAACTTCAAGGCTGATTGCAGACGCAGTTGGGCTGTTCGAACATCCCTCGTGAAATAAACAATTACCCGGAACAGCAGAAACCAGTCCATTTGTATCCCTCCTGGTACATTTTATGTTGAAATTTACGGGTTCGAGTTGCGCTGTCCGTGGTTCTGAACACCACGTGCGCAAGATGAGCAACTTGCACGCGTCTAGTTTTTCCTTAACAATCACATTTATTTGCCGCTTTTAGAAAATTATAGATGATTAAATTATTTGCATGTGAGTGAATATGTACACCAATATGTTAAGAAACAGACATTTAGTTTTTAATATTTATTTATATTAAATATATATATACCCGAGTTTTTCCAGTCCTCCTGTGGTCCCACACCAGCATTGGCTGATGGTAGATATAGAACCGTCTCTGTGTCAAAAGGCTTCTAATTATGCATTAGGGTGATGCCATCTTCACCTAAATGCCTTGCTAAGACTACGGGATTGGCAGGGGTGTGGATACAGGATTGATAAGATTTAGTATGAGTTTGACAAGAGGGAGGATGAGGCTGGCAAGTGACCATATGACCTTAGAAAGACTGAGTACAGGGTAGGCAAGGGTGAATATGAGAAGTGAGTACCACACTGGCAATAGTGTTTGGACTTTTGAAAATTTACCTGAGTGAGCACGGTGGGTATTAATGGCAAGTCACACACACCATTGCATCTTGTACGCATGCGTGGGCTGGACCTTATCTACAGACAGGCTTCATCACTGGCGCCTGATTTTATATAACATCACATTACAGGCATTTAGCAGACATCCAAAGCGACTTACACAACTTCTTATCACATCTTATTGCATGTATCCATTCATACAGCTGGATATATACTGAAGCAATTCAGATTAAGTACTTTGCTCAAGGGTACAACGGCAGTGTCCTACCTGGGAATTTGAACCTGCAACCTTTCGGTTACAAGTCCAGTTTCTTAACCATTACACTACATTGTTGCCCAGTCCCTCCCCCCACCCCGGGAGAAGCCACCATACTGGCAGGAACTTTAAGCAGCTTTTAAAACAAGACATGTATAAGCATCATGAACTATAACCCCCCTCCCCTACCTTTCTGGGGCAGAGCTTAAAGACACACAGGGGTGGGGTGAAAAGTCTGCAGTCTCATCTTGGATTAGTTTTAAATTCAGGAAAGAATAAATAGCACACGTGACCCATAGCATTTTGAGCCATTCCAGATCTTATTAGATGCTGGCCTACATACTTAGTGGAAGCACCTAGTATACTATTTAGTCTCAGTACAAGAAACTACTTCTGGTAAAATCGTAGCTCAAATTAGTACACAGGCAAAACCATAGCTCAAACTAGTACACAGGTAAAACCATAGCTCAAATTACTACACAGGTAAAACCATAGCTCAAATTACTACACAGGTAAAACCATAGCTCAAACTAGCACAGGTAAAACCATAGCTCAAATTACTACACAGGTAAAACCATAGCTCAAATTAGTACACAGGTAAAACCATAGCTTAAACTAGCACACAGGTAAAACCATAGCTCAAACTAGGACAAAACAGGAGTGCTGTTTATACCCCTGATACCATTTACACAAATTATGTTTACCAGAGGAGGAATCTGCTATCTGTATGCAGGATAATTACTGGAGAATATAATAGAGTGACGACTAACCTGAAATATGGAAAAAGATACAATTAAAATGCCTGTATTGTATTAAGAGTTATGTTTTTAAATATCTCTTATGCACTAATTGCGATGTTCCCAGGAGAAAACTATTACAATATTTGGTAGTATCCTGTGGTTAACCTCTTACCTGAGCTGGTGTTTGTTAGACGTGTTGCTGCTTGTAGTGGTTTTGATCGACCAGCAGGGGGCAGCAGTGGGTAGCAGTCTTCCCTTTGGCCAAATCACACAGCAGATCACTCGTGTGAGTGGGGGAGTGCTGTGTTTTAGGAGATGCTATCTCGTGGATTATACCTTAAAACAGGTCCTGGCTCATTCTGTTCATTAAAGATCCAATGTAATTTATTTCAAAGTAAGAAGTTCCCCATTGTCCGGGCTAATTATCTGGCTCTCTAAATCTTTCCAACTGATCAACCACCAGTTTCATTGGACTGATAAATCAGATCCTTTCCACCTCCTACCTACCAGAGGAGGAAAGTCCCAGGGTCATGAAGTAAAAGTCCTGCCATGTGTTTCTTCCACCCATGAACTCAGCCAGCTGATTTCAGCTGATAGTTCTACCTCCTGGCTGAATAATTGTGCTAATTAGCAAAACAAACACCTGCACCCACATCGGCCCTTTTCGGAGAAGACTGAACACCCCTGGTCGACTCAATATGCACGTATGCTAATAAATAAGGAACGAATGCACATAGTTCCACACAAAGTCCATGCAGCTGCGATCACTGGAATTTCTTTGTATTTAACGTTCAGTTTAAAGTAAACATCAGAACTATCGATATTTAGAGTGACGTACATGATCCGACTCAGTTAAATGTATGCTATTTCTCTTTATCAAGTTATAAAGAGAGGGATTTCACCTCACTCCCACCTCCAAATCGCGCGGTTTTGGGTGGGGGGCATCCATTGATTTTCAAAGGAGCAGACAACTGATGCCCCCTGAAAATATGTCAAACTTTGTGTGACGTAGACCTAGGCCTACTTATCCCCTTAATCTTTAAGAAAGCCAGTCTGGATTTAAAAGAGATATCCATAATCCAGTTCAATACTCTTGCTGGAACCATAACAGGATCGTGTAGACCGTGGAGACGGCACGTATAGCCCATCTCACTGCCAGGCCAAGTGAAACAAGCAATCACCAGTATAGCTACTCTACCTGTTTTTGAAAGATGGGCAACGCTAAGAGCGGTGCGCTGTCCAAGGAATTGCTGGAGGATCTGAAGCTCAACACGAAGTACAACGAGGAGGAGCTATGCGCCTGGTACCAGAGCTTTCTGAAGGAGTGTCCCAGCGGTCGCATCAGCAAGGAGCAGTTTGAGGGAATATACGCCAGCTTTTTCCCGGACGCCGACCCCACTGCCTACGCGCATCACGTTTTCAGGAGCTTCGACGCCAACAGCGACGGGACGCTGGACTTTAGGGAGTACATCGTGGCGCTGCATCTCACGTCTTCCGGGAAGACGCTGCAGAAGCTGGAGTGGGCGTTCAACCTCTACGACGTGGACGGAAACGGCACCATCAGCAAAAACGAGATTCAGGAAATTGTAAAGGTAAGATACGTTGGAAGATGTTCTTCCAGACCAACCTGTGTGAGTGGCAGAACATGCTTTTGCTAATCTGTTCAGCAGAAAACTCGCGCAAGGTGCAATAATTCTACAAGACAAATACAAATACATTGCATGCATGCAATATTTATAGGGATCAAATATGTATTGCCTGGAATTAACAGGCAGCACATTTGAAATTACGAGATTATATCAACAATGAATTGGCAAATTTTACTTTGAAATTATGATTTCCAAATGTGCTCCATTTTAAAATAAAAACAAATTATAGTCTACGTTTGGAAATTGAAATAATACATAGGCCTACAAGAATCTAATATGGAGCAATAGCCCACAAATACAAGATTGATAATATTTCATAACTCTAATCTTCAAAGGAGAAGCACGCCAATGTAAAGCGAATTGGAATAATAATCTCCAGTGGTCTGTCGTAGTGGTAACTTCTGTTTCGTTTAATAAATGACGCCGTGTTGATAGTAATCCCAGCTAAGAAAATTAAAGAAAGATTACAGCTTCTTATTTAATGTAATATGTTTACCATGTGGCGTGAAGAAAATAGTGGGACCTCACGTTGCAAATCAATGTGCTAGTAATTAGTCGCATTTTAAAATATTGTTTTCAATATGTCAAAACGCAAAAATTTCTTATTCTTTTTTTCAGTCAATATTCAACATGATATCCACAGAGGATCAAAAGAACCTTCCCGACGACGAGAACGCGCCAGAGAAAAGGGCGGATAAAGTCTGGAAGTTTTTCGGCAAGAAAGAAAACGGTAGGCTAAGCGTCATGGTTTTTACACCATTTTGTGTATAGAATGCTGCAATATTCTTTAAGTATTATTATGCAAACAGTAATTATATTTGAATATGGGCAGCGATAGTCATACATGCTTATCGCATAATTTACTGAGTAAAGAAATGTTTCGGTTTTTTTTGTGTCTCTATTAATTTTAACATTCAATGTGTCACATGGGCCAGAACAGCTTGCTTTGATCTTATTCATCGAAAGATTTCCTGCTATCACACATCTACACAGTAACATTTTCAGTGTTCAATCAACTCTGATAGAGAAAATATGACTATTGGACTCATATAAGCTAGTTAAATGAACACTAAACATTTTAATGTGTTATGAGCTATTACAATTTTTGTTTTACAGACAAAATATCCGAAGGGGAGTTCATTCAGGGAGTCATGGACAACAAAGAGATCTTGAGGTTGATACAGTTTGATGAACCACAGAAAATAAAAGATAGGTTAAAAGAGAAGAAGCAGTAGCCCCTCCCCCAATCAAAATACTGTTTAAGCTTCACTGTTTACATACTTGCGCTGTTCAAGCTTTTTATAGGCTACCCCGCCCGTGTAGTGTTCAGCTCAGATCTACACATTTCGTACGTCGCATAAGTCCTATGCAAACGTCGTTGCGCACGTGCAGGGTGTTTCGTTTCCACCTTCCTTTCACACAGGTAGGCGACTATAATCAAAGCTCGTGCGAATAAAACCTGCAACCTCTTGGTGACTGCCCCATACCTCGGCCTCACTCCGGCTGGATTAGGAGCTGGCTATTTGTTTAATAAAGTTCTCCATGTTGGTTGAGCTTAGGCTATGGCCAGCAATCCCTTTTCCAGCGAGTCAATTCTCTAAAAAAACCTGAAGGTCATTTATAACAAGTCCCCTGCAGAGGGTTTGTGGCAGTGGTGGGAACATTCCAAGAGGTTTTTTTGGTAAAACCATATTTTTTAGTACCATCTCATCAAGACTCATAATTCTTACAGTGCAGATACTGTTACAGTGAAAAGTAGTAGAAAGGGATATACATTAGATCGGTAATGTGAGATTTAATTAGAAGGAAGTCCACAGTTGGCATTGAGCCTAGGAATGGATAACAGTTACTGGCAGTACCGAAGATACAGTCTAAGACGGCTTCACTTTCAGTAGAAATGCGTTATTAATGTTTGATGTGGAGTCGAGTGCAACACTGGATGGTGTTACTATCACTCTGACAGTGTCACATAGATTAATTGGCTGGGTGAGATTGTTTTTTGTTCCGTGTAGGCTGCTCATTCCCTGGAGAGAACTGGCCTTTCTTATTGGTGAAGCAAATTAGAGACTTGAAGTTTCTTGTACGTAGCTCAACACGCCAACTATAACTGATCATTTCAACTCGTGTACCAATGTTCCGCAGTAATAAAGGTCGAATAAAAACTATCTGTGTTGACTGTTTTTCTGTTGATTTGTCTTGTTGGAAACAGACAAAATAAAAAGTAAGCTGGTACATTTATTGACAAATATTTATATCAATCCTAGAAATAGATTTTTCCATATTTGTTGTAAATGTACATTTAAAATTCCTCCCAGACCATAAATGAAGAAACTGAATTTTAGTTCCCTGACACCATTTGCTAATCGATGCTCACTGCTGAGGTTTAACAATGTGCTCAAAGACTGTGTGCAGAGCACTGCTCTTCAGAATTAGACAGCCCCCTGGAGATTCACTGCACGCGCTGTTCTCTTCCATATAAGCTAAAGTAATTGGCTTTATTTGAGCTGTTAATACAGTACTCAGGATGTCACTTTGATCTCCTCCAAAGTCCTTTGCAACATAACTGCATTATTTCAAAAGTGTAAGAATGAAAGGTCTTTGACACAAGTTCATTTTTTGCTCCCAAAACAAATCAGGCAATTCAATCAATTCCTATTCAGCTTGATTAAGATACATATTTTCACGTATTTCAAACACACTGTAAAATCTATTCATTTATATATGCTGAGTTGAATTTAGATGAGGACTCCTCAGATCTCAAGCAGATGTCAAAAATAAATGAAGAATTTTTAAATAATTTAGAATTTCTGTTTACATTTCGTGTTGACAAGCACATTCCATTCTACCCGCCATTAGGGGAAAGTTCCAGATCAAAATACAATTGACTCATTGATGCAGAGAATCTTGATCAGAACTACATTACAGGTCCCCAGGTTCAGGGTCGGGGGAAAGCTTGATCAGAACTACATTACAGATCTCCAGGTTCAGGATCGGGGGAAAGCTTGATCAGAACTACATTACAGATCTCCAGGTTCAGGGTCGGGGGAAAGCTTACAAGTCCCCAGGTTCAGGGTCGGGAGAAAGCTTGCTATAGCTCAATTAGGGCAGTCTCAGCCTCGCACTAAGCCGACACCGTCTCATTCGTCAAACTTCTCTTTTCCTTTTTCTAAAATCTGCAAACCGGCGACGACATCGCTGGCCCCACCGTATCCCTTTGTTCCGTGTTCTGTGCCGAGTCAAAGCCACGGCAATAGCCAGAAATACAACTGAAATTATGAATTATTCCCCCTTACTCTAAATCCTCCCCTGGCTCACACTAATGCATGCCCCAGTTTTAAATCTCGCTTCACCTGACCTCCGCCCCTCACACTCTTTCAGCCTCCCGCTGACCAATCAGCACGCGTTTTAAGAAGGGGGGGGGGTCGGGCCATTGTTGTGACAGCGAGGGGACAGAATGCTTACGGGGATGAGTCGATTACCCTGAAAGGTGTTCTGGGAAACCGGAGGGGGTTTGTGTGTCTGCTTTTGCACGTGGACACTGAGTACTGTGTACTGCAGCTTGGTCTGTCAGTGCACGTGGACACTGAGTACTGTGTGCTACAGCTTGGTCTGTCAGTGTACGTGGACACTGAGTACTGTGTGCTACAGCTTGGTCTGTCAGTGTACGTGGACACTGAGTACTGTGTGCTACAGCTTGGTCTGTCAGTGTACGTGGACACTGAGTACTGTGTGCTACAGTTTGGTCTGTCAGTGTACGTGGACACTGAGTACTGTGTGCTACAGCTTGGTCTGTCAGTGTACGTGGACACTGAGTACTGTGTGCTACAGCTTGGTCTGTCAGTGCACGTGGACACTGAGTACTGTGTGCTACAGCTTGGTCTGTCAGTGCACGTGGACACTGAGTACTGTGTGCTACAGCTTGGTCTGTCAGTGTAAGGAAAGAACTGCAGTGGTAAAGTTGTTAGTTTTTTTTGTGTAAGTGGTTCAGGAGCTGCGTTGGGACCCTGGACATGAAAGTTTGAGTCGAAAGACGAGCCATTTCCTCTGTAGTTATGAGCAAGCCACTCGCACAACCAGACTTGATTCAACTTCCTCTGGAGCTATGTGATGGATATAATAGAGATTATTTCAAAATGTGAGCTATATTAGCTGGATACATGTGTCAGTGCAGCAAATAAATGGCATTAGTCTTTCAAACATACGCTTGGAATGTAGAATAACATATAGCCTAAACGTAGAAGGTACACGTACCCTCAAAAAATCCTCATACAAATTCATGAGAATCCTTCAAATCCACGTAGCTCAAAATTGAAAAGGATACTGGCTCCTGATCACGGGGCGAATAAAAGAGTTAATCACAAACTCCAAAAATAAGAAACAAATACTTAAAAAAATTCTGATACCAGTATACAAATATTTAATTGAAAAACAAGACTGGGATCCACTGACTGCATGCTTTTGAGTTTTCCTGAAATAATATAATTCACCTGGGATCTTATGTGATCAGTGGACAAACTCTTTAAATTTTATGGCTGATAATATCAGTATTTTATCAAATATTTTGCCTACACAAGGTGACTAAAGCACTGTAAATGCATGTAAAAGCGTGTTCTCTTAACCTATTGTAACAAATTACTGTTATAATGGCTATAAAATAATTTCAGGATGAAAAACACTTACAGTAGGCACAGAAAGTATTCGGGCAGTGACACAATTTATGTTGTTTTGGCTCTGAATTCCAGAACATTGGATGTGAAATGGAACGGTGACTATGGGGTTAAAGTGCAGACTTTCAGCTTTAATTTGAGGGTTTTTACATCCATATTATGATGACTTTATTTAAGCTTATGTTTATTTGTCCAATTACTTTTTGTTCCCTAAAATGCCTCCATTTGTGGTAGTGGTGAGGAGGGGGGGCTGTGTATAAAATTTCTAGACGGTTCACCCAATATGGATGTAAAACCCCTCAAATTAAAGCTGAAAGTCTGCACTTTAACCCCATAGTCACTGTTCCATTTCAAATCCAATGTTCTGGAGTACAGAGCCAAAACAACAAAAACTGTGTCACTGCCCGAATATGTTCTGCCCCCACTGTATTTTATTTTTAAACGCCTATTCTTCAGGTTATCAAAACCATACAGAATGCTTTGTGCTGTCCCTATATTCATGATACGTGACATGTAAAAATGCAAACACACACATCACCCTAATATATTCACACGCACAAACATATTATCAACATTATTTAAAACAATGGCACAAAACCCCCCAAAAAATCCTTTACCATCTGATTTAATACATCTCTCATATTAATACAAAACAATCACCAGATATCCATTAGATGACTGTTTACAGTCTTTCTGTAGTAAATTAATTCCAATGCGCATATCACACACTTCAAACACATCCAGTTAGCAAAATTACACTTTCCACAAATTTACAGTAAGTTACAATACACGTTTTGAACAAGAACATTTATATCTACATTGCTTTGAGTATCCTTGCAAAAATATGTTTAAAGTCTAATGAGTGATTCAATGGTTGGTACATGCAAAAATGTTAGCCTAGAAAATAAGATACAATAAATGGTTATGTTATATGCTAGACTTTGTATAAAAATAAGTAATATGTAAAATAATTTCACTGTCATATCTGTACCTCTCTCTTTTGGTGTATTTGCAAGCTTTACCAAAGGTCATCTCTCCACGTACAAATATTTCCTGACTGTCGGTGGCATTATATTTTTTGAGTCTGTGCTGCGTGTTCCGTTTCAATTTGACTAAAGCAATTGTTCTTGGACAAAGCAACTGAAAGATAACTGTGCACATTTTACCTTTGTATTTAATAAGTATTTCATTTTACTTTTCAAAACCTGAACCACAGTTGCCAAAAAAAGTACTGGTCATTAAATTCAACAGTCATTTAGTCACATATCCTTAGAAAATACAAGTTACATCACTTTACTGGTGAATATGAACTCACTATATGGTTCAGGCAGACATTGACAAATATGCATCCAGACATTCTACCTCATCTCATCTCAGCTCAGAACTGCAGAAATCTGAACTCCTCATGCAAATTACTGTTCTCACTTAGTTTTAGCATAAGGAAGTTCAAGATACAAAGGCATTTCAAAAAGAAACCAGAGGACTGACATCCATTTGTCCCGAAGGTCGACGCTGAAACATTAACTGCCCGCAAACTGAAGAATTTAAAAAATAAAGTATTTACAAAGTGTGTAGAGGCGATCCAAGCACCAAACATCAGATTAACTCTGATATCATTTCCCCTTACATTATCTATCAGTAAGATGTCTGCGGTGACATCATCACTGTGCGCCCATGGAAGATGGTATCCACTCTGTGTGATGTAATAAGATAGGGACTGTGTAGCTGCTGTAACAGTCAGTTGGCAAAGAAGACCAAAAAGGAAAGTCATTTCCTCGATGTTATACGAGCTTGCCCTTCGATGAGCCACAGCAAATAAAGCCTGAAACATGCACACAACATGTTTGGCACATGATTATGTCAGGAATGTCCACTTAGTCACCCCTGTCTTTACAGATGGCCTCCATGGACCCTCAGATCCAGGGGTCTGTGTGTCACAATATTACAATATATATCTTGTATATACAGTATATTGTGTATATTTATTACAACTTTAAAAATAGTTTAGCATTTAAATATCTTCACATCCTGAAATATGCCTGCTGAACTGTAAAATCTGACTACAGAAGTTTGAAAATGTGCACGTTATACGAATTAATTAATTAGCATCTTGCTTCCAGTATTTGGGATAAAGGTTATTTCAGAATTATGTGGCCAAGAGCACCTGGTGAAACTGACGGCATTCTGAGGCTGAGCTAAACGCCATCAAATCCTGATTTTGCTCTAAGAACGCAATCTTATTTTACCATCTAGCATGTATAAACCCATCAAATTCCCTCAAATGGCAGATTCTTCCATGGACATGGTTGGAGATGATGTCTTTTTAAATCCTGGAGTCGTCATGACAACAAATAACGTTTTTCTGAGGCCATGAGAATGAGGCGGTATCAGAGGACTCGGTGGGCGGTACGTGTGAAGAATGGTACCATGTTACCTGTTTGGTTCTGCTGATTCGTTTTCGTACGCACATGACACACCTGGGGCAGGTAATGAAAAAAAAGTAACAAAATAAAACAGTTTGGGCAAATTCAACATGTACACGACACGTCAACGGGGAGAGTCTCTCAACAAGGACGGACAAGGGCAGTAATGGGAATGATTTTCCCGACGCACGAACGCGTCGGAGATAACAGTCTTCACCATCCCTGCGCGAGGAAACGCTCCAGAGCGAGACGCAGAAGAGATCAGAGGTCTGTGAGTGCTCTGTAGAAGATTTAATTCTCTTGTACTCTTCAGTAAGTAGGCTCTCCTGTCTCATACTGACAGGCGGGAAGCTCTTTGAGGGGAGGAGGTGATGTTCCTGTCCTCTCTGCTCTGATAAGAGAGAGAGAGAGAGAGATCGCCCTCTGGTGTTGTAGGATGGACGAGACGGACCTTGTCTAGATGTCCATGTCCACGGGCCGGATCTCGCCGGTCTTGTGCTCGGTCACCCACAGCTCTCTGTCTTTGGCTGAGTCCACAGTCTGCAGCAGCTGGACCACAGGTTCCACAGTCTGTCAACGGCAAGTGGACACACGCATAAATGACCCTGTCCCTCCTCTGGTTTATGCCCGCCCCTTGACGCAACCAGAGTCCCAGATGTACCACCCCACCCCTCTGAATCATACATCTCTTCATTTGACTTCCTTCTACCAGCCAGTTAAAATGTTCAACCCACTTGATTATTTACATTCTGTTACCATCCATTCCAGCTTTAGTTTAAACCGGGCCGGCCAGCGAAGGATGGGCCCCCTCTCTAGCCAGGTTCCTCCTGAGATCCTTTAGTTTAAACCGGGCCGGCCAGCGAAGGATGGGCCCCCCCTCTCTAGTTAGGTTCCTCCTGAGATCCTTTAGTTTAAACCGGGCCGGCCAGCGAAGGATGGGCCCCCCCTCTCTAGTTAGGTTCCTCCTGAGATCCTTTAGTTTAAACCGGGCCGGCCAGCGAAGGATGGGCCCCCCCTCTCTAGCCAGGTTCCTCCTGAGATCCTTTAGTTTAAACCGGGCCGGCCAGCGAAGGATGGGCCCCCCCTCTCTAGTTAGGTTCCTCCTGAGATCCTTTAGTTTAAACCGGGCCGGCCAGCGAAGGATGGGCCCCCTCTCTAGTTAGGTTCCTCCTGAGATCCTTTAGTTTAAACCGGGCCGGCCAGCGAAGGATGGGCCCCCCCCCCTCTCTAGCCAGGTTCCTCCTGAGATCCTTTAGTTTAAACCGGGCCGGCCAGCGAAGGATGGGCCCCCCCCTCTCTAATTAGGTTCCTCCTGAGATCCTTTAGTTTAAACCGGGCCGGCCAGTGAAGGATGGGCCCCCCCTCTCTAATTAGGTTCCTCCTGAGATCCTTTAGTTTAAACCGGGCTGGCCAGCGAAGGATGGGCCCCCCCCTCTCTAATTAGGTTCCTCCTGAGATCCTTTAGTTTAAACCGGGCCGGCCAGCAAAGGATGGGCCCCCCCCTCTCTAATTAGGTTCCTCCTGAGATTTCTTCCCATTGGGGAGATTTTTCTCAGCACTGTTTGAGTGTTTTTCTTCCCACCAGGGAGTTTTTACCTAGTTTGCTGTTTGGGGGTTCAGACTTGGTTTTTGCCCAATTCTCCTTCTGCTTCTCTGTACAGAGTCTGTTCGACAGTTCTCTGTAAAAAAGCGCTGTACAAACTGAATGGAATTGAAATTTAATTGTATTGAATAGCTGCTGGACGGAAGCCGGCACTGTAGTATAACAGTTAGGGAACTGGGTTTGCAATGCAAAGGTTTTAGGTTGGATTCCTAGCCGGGGTTTTGCTGCTGTATCCTTAAGCGAGACACTTTACCTGAATTGCTTCAATAATGCATCCATCTGTATACATTGATTGTATGTAAAAACGTGCCTTTAAGCACAGTGCTTAACCTGAATTGTTTTAATAACATATTCACCTGAATAAATGGATTGTATATAAAAATGTACCCTTAAGCAAGGTACCTATCTCGAATTGCTTCAATTACATATTTAACTGTATAAATGGATTGTATATATATAAAAACATACACACACATTATAATATTGCACACACACACACAATCTGTAATCCCTGAACTGTCCTGAAAAGGCTAATCATATTATTAGTGAATGGTCAGGTCCCATTTAGCTGTCGTTTGTTGTCCGATAACAGATTAGAGCGCAGCGGTGCTCCGTGCGTTGCCTGGCAGAGTAGTTAATGACTATATCGAATTGCAGGTGCCAGTTTTTATTTTCTAAAATCACAGATTTGATCTGTTCACAACAAAATGATGAGCAAAAATGACCCGTTCTGATCGTCAAACTTTCTTATGTTCTTGTTTAAACATAAATACAGCTGCACTGGTGAGGACTTAATAATAAAGCCCAGCTAATATCATGCGGTTTTACTGTATCGACCAACAAATAATCCACTGTATCTACAATACTGCTGACAAGCTGACAGCTTAGTGCACAAACTGTTTGTAGATTCTGCTTTGCTGACTGGACGCAGTGGCGACCTGAGCAGCTAATCTCCAAGCTTTTCAGTAAGTTGGCAACGAACACAATGCCTGACGCAGAAGGGATGAGAGTGGCTCGCTTTAAACGCAAGCTCTCGTATAGACAATCGAGTCTACACTGAAAAAAAAAGGTCCGTCTTAACAAGTGTTTTAGTCTTTTACTGAAACTTAACATCATTTTTTTCCACTCTCATGTAGAACATTTGTGCTTATCTTTTTTAGCAAAGAAGAAATATACATTTTTAATATTTTAAGAATAAATATAAGACTTTTGGTTTTGGCAGTGTACGGAAGGCGAGACGGTCTTACGCTCTGGTTGAACATGTCCGTCTCATGCCGCAGGGTGGTGTATTGACGCAGGTGCTGGCGAATCATCTCCACCCGCTCCACCTCCAGCCTCTCCAGCTCCTGGCGGTAAACGGGAGAAACGGCGGGATCGTTACACACTGCACAATGCACTGGCAGCTCCACCACTTCAAATATATAGCGCAGAGGACATTTTGAAATCATAACATAACAGAACAGGCCATTCTGCCTAACAATGCTCGCCATTTTGGGCACAAATGTTGAGATGATTAGTGAGCAGACATGTTTGTTTCCAGGATAGCAGGCGGTACATTGCATTTGACACATTGTGACATTTAACACGTTGTATAATATAGTCGGTTTACACAGTGAGGAGTTTAAAGATCAGATCTGACAAACATGGGATTTGAGCCTGCAACCCCACCTAACTGCTGTGACACTGTGTGGGCTTTGAATGACCACTTAGGGAAAACAAAGAGGGACGTGGTTTTAATTACCAAGCTGGTGGTGACCATTTCCTCGAACCATTTGGACTGGGCCTGGTTGTAAAGGTCCACACAGCGCATCAGGTCATCGCCTAAGATAGAGAGACGGCGAGCAGGTTATTTTATTCTGAACCATCGTAGTCAATCTGCTCTTAAAACACACAACCACAAATTAAGCAGTTGTACTTGTGACAATGTATGGAGAAGGGTACCGAATTACACATCCAGCCTTGTCGTTATGGCATTAGCCCTACGCTATTAGGACTCCCTGAAATGCACATTTAAATCAGATATAAAACCATGTGTCCCTCAAATTTTGTCTGTGGTTATACTGACGTTAGCTGGAAATACACTCAAGTGGAAGTGAAAACAGACCCCCATTTCGACTATAGGGACATGAGTACAATACACCAAAGCTCCCAGTGTATGTATTCAAAAGCAAAACTTCACACATCCTGCAGATGGCGCCAAAGACCATGAGTACCTTACACAGTATTTTAGCAGCGTGTGTGTAGAAGTCATTCATTGGGAGATTTTTTTCAAATATATATTTTTAATTTGGAATTTTCTGTCATATTATCATATTTGCAGACTGATCCCATCACTGAAAGAAAAATATTTTCTCTGAATGTGCACTGCCAGTCAGCTATACCAGAGCCAGCCCAAGGGTTATGGGGCCCCTAAACAAGAAGGTTGTCGTGGCCCCAAAGTTCTCCAACAAAACAAATTAAAAACTTTAATTGCGCGGCACAGGGATGGTTGTGGCCCTAAACTACTGCATAGGGTGCAAGCCATCCCACAGTCTGTAATGGCGATACCACCAGGGTTCGAATTACACTCTGGCTTTTGGTGGAGGTTGTGAGATTGCAGACTGGGAGGTGATACCAATCGCAGACCGAGGAGGGAGGGGGCTCATGTTTCTTTTGGGGGTGGCGGGGTGGCTGAACTCCCCCTGGCTCCCCCATAATTTGAACCCTACAGTACGCTCTCTCAACAATTATCACGCTAATGTAATGAGTAAATTGAATTCACTCAGGCAATCTCAATGGTTAAAAAATGGTACAACCCACTTTAGGGGGTGTTCGAAAACATTTTTTACGATTTTACCTCAGACAGGGCTGGCGAAACACATTTGAATATATGCTATTAGAATGACTTAGTTTATGTAACAATTTTTGAACCCCCACCCCCACCCCTAACCTTTACTTCCTTCAGGGGGGGTCAAGTGTGAGACCCCCCCAAACGCCCACCCTAATTCACACCCTGGATACCACATACCACAGCTTGCACTGGCGATACCACACCATAGCACAGTCTGCAGCGGCCCAGTAAGGATTAGATTCTGGACCACTGGGACGTTTCACACCACTGAACACCAGTGCGTAACGGGACGAGCCACAACAGTCCCATGCAAAAAAATGTAATACTAACTTCCACGTGAAGTAAATAGCTGCTGTAGTCAAACATTAACCAGATCATAAATAAAGCTGTTCCACAGATTTGTATATTGATTGGAGCTTTGGCCCACACAGTTATCTCAGAAACAAATTATTTCAAATGGAAGTATCAACGGAAAAAGCTAAATCGGCACGAAAAGCTAGCTCTTCAGTCATCTATAATCAAATGAAGGCAACACTGCAACAGATGGAGAGTGTTTGGTCGGATATACAGTAGAGACTCAGTGAAGTCTGGCCGCTCGTAAAAGGAATCCAGCTTTTGCTGTTATTTGCAGGCTGACGTCCCCGTGCTATTTGAATACCAGCCCGGATAACCACTCAGGTTACGGTTTCAAATGAACAGCGACAGAGGAGAGGGTTCCAATCTCCCATAGCAACTGTAAGGCGGATATGGTTAGGACCATCGTCTGAGCCTTCGATGAAAGAGGCCGCAAATCATGAGGTATAATAATGGATATAGTGGTGGTGGGGTGATTTATCTGTGACTTATATCCGAAAATGAACTGACCCCTGACCTCTTAAGAGACAAAAACAAGTAATATATCTGGGATGTTTTGTACAAGCGGAGACTAGCCCATGGGGATAGTTTTAATGCCTCTTGCTGTGAGCTATGTGGTCTGCGTAATGGGGAACGTGGGCGTTCAAACACTCTTTGGGAGAAAGGTAAATTCTTGCATTGCCCTGTAGATGCTTATTAACTGTTGCAACAACTCAAATCCTTTCGTTCCTGCCCCCCTGAGAACATGGCGAAATTCCCTGCATGTATTAGTGAAGGGCCATAAAATTGCCGCACCAACACCCCTCCACGGGCACCCCAACACCAATGGGCGACTCTCTCTGAGTTTGGGGAGAAAAAAGGCACATTCCATTACAGACAGCAGTGTCTTCTAAACCCTGGGTTTTCAACAGGGGGTCCGTGGACCCCTGGGGGTCCTTGAAGGTACTGCAGGGGGTCCCTGGCCAAACTTGATAAGTAATGACTATATATAGATTTAGAAAAATATAAAAAATATAAAACATTTTTTTAAATACAAGCCTTTTTAACTTATGATGGGGGTCCCCTGGATACCTTTCAGCCTGGGTGAGGGTCCCTGACATATCTGTACAGGTTAAAAACCAGGGATTGCGTGTTTCCATTCCCTCAGTGGGTTGAGCCCTCTGTTCATGTTTTGTTAGCCACTGCAGTCAGAAGATTAGCCCTCAGGGGCCTGACTATAAGAACACACCCAGTTGTTAAAAAAAACGATACCTTACCTTTGTTACCGAGGTGTGTCGCATTGCTCAACGCCGTCTGAACACTAAGCCACTGTGGCGTGGGTTG
The DNA here is from genome assembly GCA_022702515.1 of Ilyophis sp. 1 JC-2022. Taxonomy (NCBI): domain Eukaryota; kingdom Metazoa; phylum Chordata; class Actinopteri; order Anguilliformes; family Synaphobranchidae; genus Ilyophis; species Ilyophis sp. 1 JC-2022. The sequence continues at coordinate 104,736,569 of CM040394.1, forward strand.
TCTTTTGTTTGCTGAGTCTGCCGACATGTTTCCAAAAAATAAATTCTGTTTACAACCCCGTCACAAGCAGGGATTGGACCCAGCGCAACACCGCTGTGAACGCTAATCCCATGGAGCTTTCGCAAGCCTTCATGTCTCAAAAAGCACTTCAAAAAACAACAAGAGTAGTTACAGACTCTGAAGAGTGTACGGCGGTGGGCCAAGTAAGTAGAAATGACATACAGGCTTTAAGGTCTATGGAGAATAATGTTCTGCGTGTTAGAAATGAAGTGTAATGCTGTCAGTCTTCAGTTTTGTCTGCTCACAGAGACTTTACACATGTGTGACTCATCACACTTGACAGAGTCAAAACAAATTCCCTTTCAGTGGTAACAAGACATCGAGCTTACTGTGTGCTTCACGGTAAGATCCTGTAACAGTCAGTGTTGAACTGAATGGACAGGAATGCTTCAGATTAAACATTTAAAACTGAATTATGTTTGATTCAAAACCCCACTACCAAGCCATGCCAGAACACAGGGTGCCTCATACCGCCCAAGCTTTTGACCTTTAACCCTCCCGAGTGACCTCTGACCTGCTTGTGTGGACTTCCTGCGGGCCTTCTTGATGTCCTCCTCAGTCTTGTTGCTGAGCCGAATCTCCAGCTGCTGAGTCTTCACCTCCAGGTCCTTCTGCCGATCGGCCAGCGCCCGGCGGGACTGGACAGGAGCAGGGAGAAAGATCGGGTGAATCACTGCCGGGATCCAGCTCTTTCTCTCTTGCTAGGCTCAGTCACTCCACCAGGGCGTGACAGTTGGAGAGGCTTGCGGACTAAAAAAATCACCAGCCATTTTCAACATTTACCTGCCACATTACCTTTTAGAATATAACACAACCTGGTTGTTTACCTGCCAATTGGCTGCTATAGTAGAGAATCTTAGCAGCCACAATCAATATTTTAGCAGCATTTGGCTGGTGTTGGGTGTTAATTTCACACCCTGCATACATCACACTGACCCAGTGAAAACTGATCGTACCTCATGCTCGAGCATTCATGGAAATATATATTTGTCTGACTTCAAACACAGCATGTCCTTTATGAGAAAATTGGACTGTCCTTTATGAGAAACATTTACTCGTGCGGACCGATGAAGATTATGTCCGTTCATATGGAATTTGTCAAGGCTAATTTACTCATCACCGAGGACAAAAATGGTCAATATTATGACAGCAAGCCTTATACATATTAAATTGATAACAGTATAAATAATCACAGAGCAGGTGATATAGCCCTCTTTTACCCTATTCTGATTGACTGTAACTCAGCCTGACTGTAAGACGTAGGCGGAGGCGGGGTGCACTGATGCATGTGACGGCCCGGGTAGGTCCATACCTTCTCCACCGCTGAGTAGCGGCCAGTCAGCTGTTTCCGAAGGTCGGCGATGTGGTGGTCGTATTTCTTCATGTCCTTTTTGAAGTGCTCTCGGAACGTCAGCAATGGCTTCTCCACCTCGCTGTGCAGCTGAGCCAGGATCATACGCGGGGGTTCGGGGCGAGACAGGGACACACGTCACCCCCAATATTCTCACGTGAATCCATTGCTAGACTAGCTAGTATGCTTGTGAGACGTTTGACTATTCGGGACTAGGCGATCCAGCGGTGAGCCTCTCCCCCCAAAGTTTAAATGAAACCTACGCCTACGGCGAAGATCAAAGGAGAGAGGCGAGGGCGCGGTCAATCTTCCACGAACGCGAATGCAAACAGGAACATGAATAGAAGGCAAAGAGGGCTGCAAATCTTTTTAAACCAGCTTGCATTGAACCACCTACACTATGGTGACCTCTTATGGATCCAGCCAAAGGTTTGTAGTCTTCATTCATATTCAGATGTTCATTGCCCAATCGGATCCACTAATTGGTCCAGACCTTTAATGACCGTCTGTGCCAGATGTCAATGCTCTGAAGAATCAGTCAACCACGACTAAAAGTCACTGGCCCTTTGGATTCAGGGGGTTGTTTAAAACAAGGATTCATCGAATCGTGCGTTTAGGATAATTTACTGGCCACTACAAAGACAAGGGCTCCGCAGCCTTTCTGTACAAATCTGCTCGTTACCCCAAGGGAGTGTAACACAACTGGGAACCTTGGCCAGTTTGTCCTAGTAAGAATGTTAAACAAGATAAAGCTGGTCTGAATTTCACACAGGGTGATACATTCAAGGTTGTGTTTTGTTTTACTTTCCAATTAATTTGGGCTGGAATTTGGACGGCGAGTTTGCAGTGCTGCCAAAATATTTTTCTCACATTGGGAGAGAATTCTTTCAGCCAGTGAAATAAAATATTGAATAAATGCTTTGGGACGCCTGCTGTTGATACCGCAAATCAATCCTAAAACAACTTCAGTAATTGAAATAGTGGTATTCACTATATTTTTCTGTATCTTTCTACTTTTAAGTATCTAATATACTTTTAAAGCCATGATTGTGCTGGTTGTAGTTTTTTTAGCTGAAGAAAGCAATCAATGTGATAAATAATATATATATATACAACATATATTCAATCAAACCGTAAAATATTTGAACAGTAATTTCAAAAACAGTAAATCCAGTCCTGACACAGAACCATGAATCTGGTATCCAATGGCATTATGAAATATGAGTCAATGTCAAAGACAGGCGTGACAACACTGGCAGAGTCAACTGCCAGGAGGGATTACTACTACCCCCCAAACTGAGCATTACCATCGCGGAGAACTTCATGTGGACATCCGCCTCGTCCGCCAGACTCCTCTTCAGCTGGGCCCAGGAATCTCCCAGGGTGCTGCAGGGAGAGGCAGGACACAGCTCTGAAAAAACTTGACAATCATCGTATTTATAATACTCGGTAATCGTGGTATCCGATTCCTAGGCACTTTGCTAACATTGATCTGGTGTTCAGGAATGTTGTTGGGGCTTGGGAGGGGGGGGGGGTATTTATTATCAGGGCGGGATATGGAAGTGGGTCTTTATTTTAAGGGTGGGGCATGGAGTCTGTTGGGGGGGGGGATACGTGAGTAGAAATTGGATGGAGGATTAAAGAGTGACTATGGATGAGGGGGTGAGGCATGGGTGAGATAAGCGTCAATTCATATCCATAACAAAACCCTGAGCAGAGAAACATAAACCATAAAAATATAAGACAGAACCATAAGTATAATCTCATAAACTGAACTAGTACGAAAGGTGGGAGTGCTATGGGGTGGAGATGAAGGGGAATTAAGGCCCGGTCTGAAGAGGTGGCTGTTCGGACTAAGGCAGGTTACCAATGAGTCTGCCAACCTGAGCATGTTGGGAAAGGTCGTTCCTCCACTGTGGGGCCAGTAAAGACGGACAATGTGACTGGGGGGGAAAGTCTGAGAACCTGGCCTCGTGAAAGGAGCCCTAAAGGAGCCAGCTGAAAACCAAACTCCTTTGTCGAGCTATTTGCTACTCGACGTCGACGACGAGCGAATGAAAGCAGGTCTTCTGGGTTCATTGGCTCAACTCACCCTTCCTCTTGTGCCGCGAGGGGAATCTGGGATAGCTTTGAGAGGTTCTTGGCGTACTCCTCCTCAATCTTTATCCTAGAACAGAGAAAACCAGTCCTGAAGCAGGGACGGGGGCCATCGGGAGCTCCCACTGTGATTCTGAAGTACTGAACAACCATAGGCCGGGATTCAATGACCAGTTGTCCTTAACTTTGACTTATAATTAAATGCAAATCTGCCTTTTTTTTCTTCCACAAACACAGTTCGGCGAATTCCGCAAGCATTGAAGCTTACTCGCCAAGCTGAAGAGAAAAAGTGTAATGCTTTTGTCTACTTGTATGTGAAAGTTAAGCACACGTATCGATTGAATGCAGGTCAAAGAGAGCAAAAATGATGTTCTTATTTTTCCATTCTTAGCATGGATTATCTTTGATGCTCCACACGCCTGTAAAGTGTGTGATCTTGAGGTCTCCTTTAAGGATGATCTAACGCGCTGTGAGTTTGTTCAGGGCAAACACACCTTTCCCTCACAAACTCAGCCATCTCTTTCTGCATCTGTCTGCCCTTCAGCTGTTTCTGAAGCAGAACCTCAAAGCCAGGGATGCAAGTCCCTCCCTGAGCATCTCTTTTATCAGCCTGAGAGAAGGAGAGAGAGAGAATAAACAACAGCACACCACCTTTGTGTGTGTGTGTGTGTGTGTGTGTGTGTGTGTGTGTGTGCGAGTGTGTGTGAGTGTGTTTGCATGTGTGTGTGTATGTGTGTGTGTTTGCATGTGTGTGTGTGTATGCGTGTGTGTGAGTGTGTTTGCATGTGTGTGTGTGTGTGTGTTTGCATGTGTGTGTGTGAGTGTGTTTGCATGCGTGTGT